>JAKCPI010023410.1:0-13060 GCA_023213315.1 Euborellia annulipes | reverse complement strand
ATCAATTTAGAGAAAGTTTTTTCTTTTTGCAGGTTATTCAGCAATAAAGAAAGACTTCATTTTTAAATTTGAAAATTTTAATGAGAATAAGAAAACCAGTGTGCGCATTTATCCTGGTTTCGGCCACAAAGGACCATCGTTAGGCGTGTGAAAACAACATCAAAATGTCAACAGGGTATTAATCTTAAGTAGAACATACATGTATAGATCTATTTGTAATAAAAATTCACATTTTTTATATAATAATCTTAAAAAACAAAACATTTATCAATTCAACATACTCATGAATTTTCGATCTCCGTATTTACGAATATTATGCCAAACAATAAGTTTAATTATGAGGAAGATCTTGGTTTCTGTACCATGTATATATATAGGCCTACAGGTTGGCGCAGGGAAACTGGAAATTTCGAAATAACGTCATTTCCACGAACAAATTCATAAAACTAGTAATTTATTAACGAAAGTGCATGTATTCAGCATGCCATTTATGTATTTACAATCGAAATGTCCAAAAGTGTCTCTTTACTTTTTAAAGATGACATCGGAAGGATGTGCTCCCATTCGGCGTTCACACTCTAACAGCCTGTTATGAAAACTCTGGAACGCGCGGTGCAGCAAATCTTGGGGAATGGCAGTGATTTCGCTTTCAATGTGCTTCTTCAGTTCATGGATGTGAAACTGGTAAAGCTGGTGAAACTCACAAGGAGTTTTCATATCAGGCTGTTAGAGTGTGAACGCCGAATGGGAGCACATCTTTCCGATGTCATCTTTAAAAGTAAAGAGACACTTTTGGATATTTTGATTGTAAATACATAAATGGCATGCTGAATACATGCACTTTCGTTAATAAATTACTAGTTTTATGAATTTATTCGTGGAAATGACGTTATTTCAAAATTTCCCGTTTCCCCTGCGCCAACCTGTTTTTATTCGTTTTTTGAAATAAAAAAATATTATATTTTATAAGAGGCCTATATATATACATGGTACAGAAACCAAGATCTTCCTCATAATTAAACTTATTGTTTGGCATAATATTCGTAAATACGGAGATCGAAAATTTATGGGTATGTTGAATTGATAAATGTTTTGTTTTTTTAAGATTATTATATAAAAAATGTGAATTTTTATTAGAAATAGATCTATATATGTATGTATATATATATGAGTGAGGGGCAATATTAAGTCCCACCCATGCGTTTTATACTTGTGATTATTTCATTGTTTTTAAAAAATATTATCTATTTTTAATGGAAACTTTCATGGTTCAAACCTAGAAAATTTCCAATAAAGATTTTCATCTATTATTAAAACAATGAAATAATCACAAGTGGAAAAACACATGGGGGGTTAATATTGCCCCTCACTGTACATTCTGCTGAAGACTAATACCCTGTTTGACATTTTTATGTTGTTTTCACAGGCCTGATGATGGTCCTTTGTGGCCGAAACCAGGAGAAATGCGCACACTGGTTGTCTTATTCCCATTATAATTTTCGAATTTAAAAAATCAAGTCTTTATTAATTATTGCTGAATAACCTGCAAAAAAGAAAATACTTTCTTACATTTGATTATCAATTTAACAAAATGTGATGGTGATCAAAACATTGAAAATAAGTTTTTAAAAAAATTTCGTTGTGGAAATTCATCAAACTAAATTTTTGAAATCGTTCAAAATCACTTAGTTTGTACTCTATTTGTATGATTTATAAGTGAAATAATCTTAATTTCTATCCATATGTTTTTGAATTAGCAACTTAATTTTCTTTTTTTTTCTTCTAAATTGCTTTGGTCCTTTCAAGAAAAAAAAAAAAAGGGAGAAAAGTTGCTGGTCTCATTTATATATATATATATATAAAAGATTATAATTTAATTTGCTCTTTAATTAAAAGTTATTTTCTTATCTTTGCTTTCTTATTCTCTCGCTCTATGATCTACAGAAAAAGAGAAATGTTGAAAATGTCACACGCATTTCATTTACAAACTTAAATAAAGCAATTATATTACAATAGTAGATCAAAAAAAGAAAATAATATATTTTAAAATTAAATCGAGTCTCTCTTTAATCGTCTATATCTAATATCACGAGTGCGTTCCCATCTCAGGAAACTAAAGCCCTGTATCCACTACGCGTGTGCCAGCTGTTTCTGTGTTTGATCGTTCAACATGAAGGTCAGTCGTGTTCGGAAAGCAGCAGCTCTTATAGTTATTCACAGTATTTATTATATACAAGAAAAAAACAGACACAAACAGCGCGTTTGCGCATGAAAGACTATACATATGACAAGAACACAGTATTTTTTTCTTCAATTCTGGCACAGGAACTCCCATTTCACAACTTATTTCTCTCTAAGCAACTGATTTATTGTGATAGGAAGAACTTTTGCTATTCCACAGCAGTTCTTTTGTACCATATAGTTGTATTAATTTACGGCAACTTTGGTTATCCATCGCTTGGAACGGACAAACATACAAATTAGTACTATTGTCCGTCTCAACTGACGCAGCACCTTTGATGGACGGTTAAAAACCGGCACCAGATGGAACGGTCCGCTCCACATTCGAGCGTTCCAACGAACACATTGGCGCACGTTCCAAAATGGTATCCATTTCGCGCAGCCGGAACGAGCGCCAATGCTCGTCATCTTGGAGCGAGTAGTGGACACCCGGCTTCAAAGGTGCCGCGCTCGCCAGTTGAGACGGCAATATTTACTATTTTATATGTCTGTCCGTTCCAAGCGATGGATAACCAAAGTTGCCGTAAATTAATACAACTATATGGTACAAAAGAACTGCTGAGGAATAGCAAAAGTTCTTCCTATCACAATAAATCAGTTGCTTGGAGAGAAATAAGTTGTGAAATGGGAGTTCCTGTGCCAGAATTGAAGAAAAAATGACTGTGCAGGCGAGATCACACCAGAGAGGCGAACACGAGGCGAGAGTTGCTGCACACACTCGGCCTCGCTATGTCTCGGCGAGAGTGTACAGTGAGGGACAAAATTAAGTCCCACTACATGTGATTATTTCATTGTTTTTATAAAAGAAAATGCCAATCTTTATTGGAAATTTTCTAGGTTTGAACCATCAAAGTTTCCATTAAAAATATATATATTTTTTAAAAACAATGTAATAATCACAAGTAGAAAAAGCATGGGTGGGACTTAATATTGTACCCTCACCGTACTTTAGGCATAAGATATTATTGCAAAAGAAATTAACATGTTATTTTTATTATAAGGACATCGGCTAAAAAATAAATACTTTTGCGTATTATCCGTTTATTTGTAGATATTTCGATTCCAGTGATATAGAATCATCTTCAGTACAATCAACAGATGTTTTGCAGGATTTGCAAAATCTTTTATTTTTTGGCCGATGTCCTTATAATAAAATTTATAATCCTTACGGCCATCTACAAACAATTAACATGTATGTCTTATGTTAAATAAATTAGAAAATAATTTTTCTGAAAGGATTTGAGCTGGAAATTCTTTTATTTACTCATCACATTGTTAAGTCCTTTGTTAAATCACAATTTATGGAAAGAACTGATAAATGATTTAGTCGATTGTTCGAGATTGTTGTCCTATAATTGTTTTCTCTGTACGACATCCTGGCGAAAAGAGCGCGCCGCTTCACAGGTGGTGATTGGTAACGTTAAAAAATTCTTTAAGATGTAGAGCAATTTGAAATTTTCATGTAAAGTTTTTTGGATTTTCATGTCAGGATAGTGATTACCTTCATCAACAAAATCCAATCTTTCCCAACGGAGGGCCCTGAAAAAAAGACAAATTTTCATCAAAATATTATATTTTTTAAAGTCCTAGATAAAGTCACTGGCCCACTTTTTTATTTACATGGAGAAGGAGCAGGTGCAGCCAAAAAACAAAAGCCTCCGATTTCAATTACAATTTAAGGAGACGTTTACCAGGGTGAATTTCATCTACCCATCTTCAGTCCTTCAAAATTGGTTAAAAGTTTTAAATAAATACGATGTCCCACTTTATGATACATACATTTACATTTAGGGCATATTGACACAACTCCGGGACTTTTAACATGTATTTTGCAGTCCTGAGGTAGATGGGTACCGAAACTGTCAGCCAGTCGCCAGACCTAGATTAAAGCCCACAACAATAAATCACGAGGCTCTTGTTGTTTTGGCTTGCACCTACTCCTTGGTCCAAAATATTAAATCTTCTCTTGAAAAGTTCATATATACAGTAGATCCGAAGCCCAGTATATTTGATTACAAATCTCTAATCCGCTCCTGTATTCTTATTAAGAACCATCATCAGTCCATTAATTGATTTTATTTTTAGATGTATGCATAAAAAAAAAAATAAAAAATTTCTAATAAATTTAAAAAAAGGCATCAAAATATTCCTTAAAATGCCAAAGTTATTTACCATAGAGATGCAAATTTAGAGGCTGCAACTTCAAGTATTTCAACTGTCTCTTCTTGAAATTCGGATTCAGCTTCAAAATTCAAAACCAGCGAATTTATTGTCAAATGTGACGGAAAGAAGGAAGGCAAAAAAGAGTTCGGGCCTCTCCGTAACCAAATCATGAATCTTTGAGAACTTAATTAAATTTAAAATTAATTTTTGATTTATAATTGTGTGAATTGAATATCTAGGTAGATGGATAGAGAGAGAGAGAGAGAGAGAGGTATAGCAATTCCAGGGGTATATATTCCCTCTCTCCCAGGAGATCCATCATTAATGAGCAGATGATATTCGCAAAGGTGTTTCCCGTCTCTTCGTCCTTACTGATTACATCTCACCATTTTAGAAGGAGAGATGGCATCTATACCACTTAGTTAATTGATCACTTCCTTCGGTCACTCGAACAAAATCTCTTTAAAATAAAATCTTGTTGTTTTTTTTGGTGGAATTAAAATGAGAAGGTTTAGTTTGCCGGAAATATTCCCCAAAAATTCTTTAAAAATAACGATAGGGTAATTAAAAAAATATGAAACATATTTCCCTCTCTGGGGAACTCAATAAGTTGTGGCAGGTGTCATTTATGCAACTAGTTTGCGAAATGTCCAAATTAATCTTGTATTTTATCTATTCCAGAAAGACTTCCTTCCTCTCAAGAGCAAAATGTTTTTTAATAAACCAAATATAAATAAATAAAGGTAAATCTTTACTATAAAGTTCGGTCCCACCAGAGAATACTGGCTCTTACACTTCACTAGTTCATTTTTTGGGTTCATGATTCTTTCGTTCTTTTTTTTCGCCCGCGCTATTTGTTTATCACTAGCGATTCGGCAGCCCTTAAAAATAAATTTGAGAGCCCTTCGGGCTTTTTTTTAAACATTTTTATTCTAAAGGAAAACCTAATTGCACCGGACCGAAAAAATTAGGGACCTCTGCAGGTTGTTTAAAACTTTCCTCGGTGAGATCCCTGAGCTCTCCAGGAATTCCCTCATAATGTCCTGACCTCCAGCATGGCGATTTTAAATTTTAATTCAAAGAACTAATCACAACGTGAAGAATCAAAAGAATCATGAATGATAGAGTCCCTATATGGGACTCTAATGAATGAAGTACGCGAGTGCTCTCTGGTGGGAGCGAACTTTATAGTAAAGATGCCTGGGGTCGAACCCTCGACCCTTGGTATACAAGGCAGGCGCTCTACCAACTACGCCAAGCCTACCTTTATTGAAGATTTTCTAGGTTTGAACCGTGAAAGTTTCCATTGAAAAAAATATATATATTTTTTTAAAAACAAAGAAATTATCACAAGTAGAAAACGCATGGGTGGGACTTAATATTGTCCCTCACTGTACCTATTTGTAAGTATTATTATATATATTTGCCCCCCTTAAGAAAAAGTTAAAATGAAGCCACTGCTCTCAAACATAAAGCGATAGAAACTTGTGTTCTGGAAAACTAAAAAAAGACAGAACATCAGTAGTTTTAAAAAAATATTTAAAATGGAAATGGATTGTAAGAAGAGCGAAGAGAACGGCAACAATTGAGAAGTAGTTTGTGGGGCACCAATCATCCATGAATGGTATCATCTGCCACGAGAGAAGTTTGAAAGATGTCTTTGCCCAACACTGGACCTAATCTTCTAGCCCGGACGTACAGACAAAATACCCGAAATAAGTAGTTTTGTCTTGTGTGAAAGGGATTGTCGTGAATATTGTCTGAATAATATCTTTTCCGAGGAATTCTGACAGAGATAATGTCCGGTCCTGCTTAATAAATTTTAGTAAATTTATTCTATGCAAATACAGTAGTTTTTTAAAGCAAAGTAGTGAGGCACATGTCTTTCCCCTGGCTTGATAATGTCTACACTTATAAACACTGTGCTATCAAATTTCGAGGTTTTATTTATTTATTTAAAATTAATAATATTAAAATGTTTTATCTCTCGCTGCGTAAATTAAATGAAAAGGAAAATTATATACAGAGTGAAAGAAAGAGTTGATATATATTGGCTAATATAAACAAGAAAATATAAATACTGTACTCTTATCTAAATATTTAAAATTTATTAAATATATATAGCCTAATAATAAAAATTCATAAATCATTTCAACTTTTATTTATTTTTTTTGAAAAAACAACAGACCAAGATATTAAATATGTATTAAGGGAGGTATTGTAATTTCAATTGAGACTTTAAAAGAGAAGTTTAAATAAAATAAAGAAAAACATGTCAATTTTCGATTTGAGGGACAAATCAACATAATCTCCAATGTTTTGTTGATATTATTTAATTACATATTAAATTACAGGATCATTAAGATAGATTCGAACAGGATATTTTAAGAAGAAACAAAGTGTTATTGCAGGACCGGATCTAGAGGGGGGGGGCAGTGGGTGCATGTGCCCCGGGCGGCAGATATCAGGGGGCGGCAATTAAAGAAAGATTTACTAAAAAAAGGTAAAATGATATGAATTTTGTATAGAAAATTTTAAGGAGGGGGGCGGCAAATTAAATTTTGCCCCCCCCCAAAAATCTCCTAGTTCCGGCCCTGTGTTATTGACGCGCAGTGTATTTGTTAAGCTTTGATAGGGGATCCTCAAAAACTGATTTTATATTCAAAAATAAATCAATTTATTGGAGATTACAAAAACAATATTTTCATTAATTTTTCTTTTCCATTTGTAATATTTTTTTTGAAAGCTGAAATTTTCGACGCATTTGCGTTTTAACTAGACTCATTTGGTGGTCGCAAAAATTTTTCATTAAAACACAGCTACTCTAATGATAAAAATATAAGAAATGTAAATGTATTTTTTTTTTCATTTTAATTACATGTATATAAACAGAGAGGGAGTTACGAGGACATTTAAAGTGCTATTAGTGGATTTGCAAATATCGCCAACATTTCGAGGGAGATGGGGGATGGGGGAAACGAAATTTGGCTAATGTGGCATTTAAACAGGAAATTAATATGCGTGATGGAATCCAATTAATTAAAACGAACCGAGAGAGGACCAGACGGTGTACTGGCCGGCGTACATTTATTTATATTTAGTCAATGGACCTATTTATATATAGATTATCTATATCTAATCTAAGACGAGTGAGGCCAAAGTGGTCAAGTCCATTGCTGGCAAATAAATCAAAGTCTATTGTTATGCTATGAGTAAAGGAGGGTGATTGGAAGCCAAGATGTAGGGATCTCTTTTGAAGGTAAATGTTCCTTGTTATGTGTGCTTGGATACAAGGCGCCTCTGTTTGTCTACATTTTTTTATCCCCCCTACTTTTGCCCTAGATAATTTTATTCTCTCCCTCTGATTCTTTAAGATGATTCACTGGGAGTGAGTAAGTGGAAAGATTCTTCAAACGCTCATCACCTCAAATCTATTCTTATTCGTATTTTGAATTGTTTCAATTAATTATAAAGAAAAGTTCTCTATGAAGTCTTGAAACGCAAAGGTTTCGGTTGTGAAACGACTATTAATAAAAAATAATTAACAAAATTCACTTCAAAACTCTGAAAGAACTTGCGCCTTAGAAGCTATTATTTTAATAACATTGACAAGAACAAATCAGCAAAGAGCTCCCCCAAAGTTTTCACATGTGATTATTTCATTGTTTTTATTAGGGTCCGACCGAAACAAGATTTTCAGCCGAAACCGAAACCGAATATTCGGCCTCAACCTTAGTTTCGGCCGAAACCGTAACCGAAACCGAAACTTGTATTTCCTATAAAAAATTTTTTTCATTTTACTTTTTTTTTTTTTAATTTTTTTTCCCTCCCGTGAAAATCATTTTACCTTTTTTTAGGGAGACTAAAATTTTTTTCTCCCTCAAGAGCAAATTATTTGACCTTTTTTTTTTTTTTTGCATGCGAGTCTCATCCCATTTTTTCAGACTCTGGTTTCGGCCGGCCGAAAGGTTCGGCCACTTTTTGGCCGAAACCGAAACTACGGCCGAAACCATGATTTTTGGCCGAAACTGGCCGAAACCGTAACCGAAACCGAATATTCGGTCGGTTCCTAGTTTTTATACAATATATTATACAGTAAAAAACATTTAATGGAAAATTTTTTAGTTCAAATATAGATCTTCGTTTATAAAAACAATGAAATTATCACATGAGAAAACGCTTTAATATTGCCTCTTGCTGTATATACTCGTATGTTAAGAAAAAATAATTTTTCAATTTTATTGTAGCTTTAATGAACTCAGATGGCTGAACAAATTGTCTCAAATATTGGCAAATGTTGATTATTTGGTGAAAAACTTCCTGTGACTGCATTCTCTCAACTCCTGCCACAATATATATATATCGTTGAATTGATACATTTTTATATTATTCATTGATAAATGGTTTTGAAGTGGCCTAAGACGAAATAATGGTGTAATTGTGAAAACATTACAAACCAATATCTGAAATTAAAATAAAAAATCTTTCTGAACAAGAAGAAAGGTGACGTTTTGTGTTTTTTCCTTAAACATTTTTGCCCCCTCCCCCCCTGTTCTGTCTCAGTAGCCAATTACACGATACGAAATAAACAATATTTTCGCAATTAAATCATATTCTAATCATCATTGCTTTGACTAAATCACTTGCTGAGAATCATAGTTGCGAAAGACAACAATTCGACAAAAGGCTTTATAAACATCTACATTTAAATAGCCAGGCAACAAAAAAATAGGTCAGAATCAATAGCAAAGAATGGAAATATATTTTCGCCACTTGGCAAGAGAAGTCGTTTTAACGTCGTAGGCTTAACTCAAAAATTGAATTTTCGGACTTCCATGACTATGATTCTTGGCAGGCGATTTAGTCAAAAAAACAATGATGATTAGAATATGATTTAATTGCGAAAATATTGTTTTTTTTCGTATCGTGTAATTGGCTACTGAGACAAAACAGGGGGGGAGGGGGCAAAAATATTTAAGGAAGAAACCTTTGTTCTTGTGAAGATGATGGAGAATATGGCTGTTTAACTTGATAAGGATAGCGAATAGCAGCCAGGAAAAATCTAAAAATATTTTAGATTTCATCAAAAAATCAACCAACTGCCTGGGGTCCGAACCCGCGACATTTGGTATACGAGGTTAGCACGCTAACCTCTACACCAAGCCCAAGGGCTCAAATGGGGGTTAAAAAGTAAACTAATAACACCAGCGTTAAAAAAGCTATTCGTTAAACCAAGTTTTAACTGGTGATAATATTAACAAATATAGGAGCTTAGATAATTAATTAAACAATTTCACGTTAGAATGGCTAAAAATTTTAATAAATTTTTTTTGTTACTTAATAATGATAATAATAAATTCAATTTAGATCAAGCCTTTTAACCGCTTTTGTGATCTCTTCTACTGTTTAGATAAAATGAATAGTTTCAGGCTCAATTAATTTCAAATGATCTGAAAAATATACTAGACAATAAAATTTAACTAATGTCTTTCAACGTAGAGAAAAAAAAAAGAAGAGATTTGTCTAAAAAAAGTTTTTGATTATTAATAATATTAATTAGTGCCGGCGGGCCTGGCAAGAAGAAAGAACAACTGCCACCAAGATCATCATTGTTAAGCAACGCCAAGTGGTGCTGAAAATCGGGATAGGTGGCCCCCGAAAAACAAGACCATTGAACGCCCGCCGGAAGCCATCGATACATGTATTTAAATAAATAATAAATATTTATATAAGTCAAATGGCCTCTGTAGCCGAAATGACTTTTTAAAAAAAAAAAAAAAAAAAAAAATATTAATTAGTTAGCGCGCCGTCCTCTTTAATCATATTTAACGAATTATGCTAGGGCTAAATCTTCGGGAAATTTTATTTTTCATTTTGCTAATTAAATTCTCTTACAAGAGAAAAAGCATACCCCGAATTATTCAACATATATATAATGCAACATATACACGGAACATAAGGGAGGCATCGTCCCAGCCATAGGCGTAGCCACGGGGGGGGGGTTTTGGGGGTTCAAACCCCCCCCATTGGACCCAAGCCATGACTAGATATTTAAGCTCTATAATACAAAATACTTTTTCTCTCTATATATTTCATATATAAGGTAAGAGAAAGTAAGATATAATAATTTTCTCTAGCTTAAAAAAAAAAAATTAAATAAAACGCAAAAAATTCGAGAAAATTCAGAATTTTCCCATTGAAAAGAATTGATTTTTGTTATGCTTTATAAAAAATTAAAGCCGCTTAAAATTGATTAAATCTCGCAAATGAAAAATAATAAAAATTATTATATAAATAAATTTTTTATTTTTTTTTCTTAAAGAGGTCTGAGATAGGAGTCTGGTCAAGAGAAACACATAGAGAGACACCCCGGTATTTTAGGCCCATATACATAAAATTAAGAGATTCGAATCATTTATTGCCTGATACGAAGAAAGGGAGGGCCCGAGCCACCTCGAGGGGGGGCGAAGCGAAGGTGGGGTAAGTGGCTAGTCATATATTTCATCAGACGCCCTATACCGCCCCATTAGTCGGGGTGGGGGGGGGGGGGAGAAATAATCCTAAACCCCCCCCCCCCATCAAAAATTTCTGGCTACGCCCATGGTCCCAGCATCCCTATGCTGTTCAGATCACGACTAACAGAACTAGCCAATTCCAATCTTCCTTTGTCCCTGCGTCTATCTTCCCCAAAACCTACAATCTTCAGACTTTCAAGTCTAACCTCAACAGGCATCTTCTCAGTTCCCGCAGTTGAGTTTCCCCTTTATGCTTCTCCTTTTGTTTTTATTTTCTTCCTGGCTGCATGTGACTATTGGTCATTATAGGTCTTCGGACCTTATGCACCCATTCCAAAATTTCTCAGATGCTAGTTAAGATTAATTAAAAGTGAACTTTTCTATTTTTTCAGACTTAAGCGCATTTTTCAGAAAGTAAGTCAGTACAATTGATGCAGAAAATGGCTGTGTAGAATTCATTAAGAGGAATGAAGAGACATGTAGCCATGTAAGAAGCCTTTATTATTATCTCAAACTCCTTATTGGTGTAGGTCGAGGGTCCGGTGGCCTGGTGCAATGGACAGCACGCCTATGCCCCGGAAAGGCGGAGATCCTGGGTTCGGGGGCCATGGGATGTTTGGCCTCACCAATAAATAACACTCACATCTTTGTTAGATATATATCTCTATGACTTCGTTAAGTCCGCAACGAATCGAGATGTTTTGAATACTAATATCTAATTCAAAGATATAAATCTCGAAAATATTCAACTAATTTAATCAAACTCCTTTGTTGCAAGACGTTTCGGCCAATTTTATTGTGCCATCTTCAGCATTAAAATAGCTGAAGGACAAACACCATGTATTTCCCCATAGGGAGGCTATTTTAATGTTGGGGTAGGTAAGTTATCAAAACGACCCATTGAAAATTGTTCATTAGCCAGTCAAATGAATTAATTGTTATTATTATTCACATATTAATTAAGAAAATTTTAAAATAAGCTTAGATGATTTATTTAAAAAATCAACTGTCAAATTAGTTCAGCATTCTTGCAATAGATGGCAAGCTAGTCTAACAGCCGATATAGTATTAGCCTATATTTAAATATTTTTATTCTTTTATAAAAGATACATAATATATAATAACATTTATAAAGTATTTATTGTTAAAAGATCAATGAAAATCAACCAAATGCATTAAATATTATTAGCTAGCATTCTGACATCTCTTGGCAAATTTTCGAATTACTTGATTTTTGGGCATACTTTTTATGACACACAACGCCATCTTATCGGGAAAAACATGCGTAACCACTTCCCTCCCGTGGCCCCTGAAGAAGGAGTCGTTTGAACTCTGAAACGTAGACGTTATTGGGAGGAGGAAATTCGAATAAAAAAAGACCTGCATATCATCTCCAGATTTTATTTATCTACATCCTTCTCAATTTTCCAGGACACTCCTTTAATGTATAATCCAAAATAGGATATGAGAACAATTCGAGATATTTTGGAACATACTGTATAGAGAACGAAATTTGTCTAATAGTTTCTTATTTATACACTTTTAAAAGAAGGAATGGAAAAAAGGATTTGCGTAGATGTCGTTTAGCATGTTTATGTGATGTGGCTGAAGATGTCCCAAAGTAAAGGTGAAGGTGCCAAGCCACATGCCTCCTGGATGCGACTGCGGCTGCCGATGATCCCGAGGGAAGGTTGCCAGCACAGGAGTCATTCATGCGAACTTTCAGGCGTCGGCCAACGGCTATTCCGGGTCCACGAAGCAGCCTCCCCCCCCCCTCTCAGCATTTCAATCTGTCATTCCCAAAGACTTTTTAATTTTAAACACATAACTTGTACAAATTTTACATTGATTTAGTTAGACTAAAGTGTTTGTTTTTAGCGACGTTAATAGCTTGAAATAAAAAAAAAAAAAAAAAAAAAAATACTTGAAATTTATTGTCAAATAATTCAATTTTATTCTCATTAAGATTAAAGCAAAACACAAAAGAAAATTATTTTCTAAATTATGTCAACTTTTAATTGAAACAAATTTTTCTTAATAAGCTTCTTTTTTAATTTTATGATTAACTCTTAATTAATGGCTTAATTCTGTGTTTCTTAGTATGTGGGACGCGGGCGAAAAAATAACTTCCGTAATAATCC
>JAKCPI010023409.1:0-16965 GCA_023213315.1 Euborellia annulipes | reverse complement strand
TTTTTTATATAATAATCTTAAAAAACAAAACATTTATCAATTCAACATACCCATAAATTTTCGATCTCCGTATTTACGAATATTATGCCAAACAATAAGTTTAATTATGAGGAAGATCTTGGTTTCTGTACCATGTATATATATAGGCCTACAGGTTGGCGCAGGGAAACGGGAAATTTCAAAATAACTTCATTTCCACGAATAAATTCATAAAACTAGTAATTTATTAACGAAAGTGCATGTATTCAGCATGCCATTTATGTATTTACAAACGAAATGTCCAAAAGTGTCTCTTTACTTTTTAAAGATGACATCGGAAAGATGTAATCCCATTCGGCGTTCACACTCTAACAGCCTGTTATGAAAACTCTGGAACGCGCGGTGCAGCAAATCTTGGGGAATGGCAGTGATTTCGCTTTCAATGTGCTTCTTCAGTTCATGGATGTGAAACTGGTAAAGCTGGTGAAACTCATAAGGAGTTTTCATATCAGGCTGTTAGAGTGTGAACGCCGAATGGACGCACATCTTTCCGATGTCATCTTTAAAAAGTAAAGAGACACTTTTGGATATTTTGATTGTAAATACATAAATGGCATGCTGATTACACGCACTTTCGTTAATAAATTACTAGTTTTATGAATTTATTCGTGGAAATGACGTTATTTCAAAATTCCCTGTTTCCCTGCGCCACCCTGTTTATTATTATCTCAACTCGTTTTGAAGGAATTTATCATACAAAGATTGACGCAGATTTGTATGATAAATTCCTTCAAAACGAGTTGAGATAATAATATATATATACATGGTACAGAAACCAAGATCTTCCTCATAATTAAACTTAATGTTTGGCATAATATTCGTAAATACGGAAATCGAAAATTCATGGGTTTGTTGAATTGATAAATGTTTTGTTTTTTAAGATTATTATATAAAAAATGTGAATTTTTATTAGAAATAGATCTATATATATGTATATGGGAGGGGGCAAATATTAAGTCCCACCCATGCGTTTTCTACTCGTGATTATTTCATTGTTTTTAAAAAAATATTATCTATTTTTTAATGGAAACTTTCATGGTTCAAACCTAGAAAATTTCCAATAAAGATTTTCATTTTCTATTATTAAAACAATGAAATAATCACAAGTGGAAAACGCATGGGGGGCCTTAATATTGCCCCTCACTGTACATTCTGCTGAAGACTAATATCCTGTTTGACATTTTTATGTTGTTTTCACAGGCCTGACGATGGTCCTTTGTGGCCGAAACCAGGAGAAATGCGCACGCTGGTTGTCTTATTCCCATTATAATTTTCAAATTTAAAAAAATCAAGTCTTTATTAATTATTGCTGAATAACCTGCAAAAGAAAATACTTTCTCTACATTTGATTATCAATTTAACAAAATGTGATGGTGATCAAAACATTGAAAATAAGTTTTTAAAAAAAATTTCGTTGTGGAAATTCATCAAACTAAATTTTTGAAATCGTTCAAAATCACTTAGTTTGTACTCTATTTGTATGATTTATAAATGAAATAATCTTAATTTCTATCCATATGTTTTTGAATTAGCAACTTAATTTTCTTTTTTTCTTCTAAATTGCTTTGGTCCTTTCAAGAAAAAAAAAACAAAAGGGAGAAAAGTTACTGGTCTCATTTTTATATATATATATATATAAAAGATTATAATTTAATTTGCTCTTTAATTAAAAGTTATTTTCTTATCTTTGCTTTCTTATTCTCTCGCTCTATGATCTACAGAAAAAGAGAAATGTTGAAAATGTCACACGCATTTCATTTACAAACTTAAATAAAGCAATTATATTACAATAGTAGATCAAAAAAAAGAAAAAATAATATATTTTAAAATTAAATCTAGTCTCTCTTTAATCGTCTATATCTATTATCACGAGCGCGTTCCCCTCTCAGGAAACTAAAGCCCTGTATCCACTACGCGCTCCTGGCGCCCGTGCCAGCTGTTCAGGTGTTTGATCGTTCAACATGCAGGTCATCGTGTTCGAAAAGCAGCAGCTCTTATAGTTATTCCCAGTATTTATTATATACAAGAAAAAACAGAAACTAACAGCGCGTTGGCGGATGAAAGAGTATACATATGACAAGAGCACAGTGATTTTTTCTTCAATTCTGGCACAGGAACTCCCATTTTACAACTTATTTCTCTCCAAGCAACTGATTTATTGTGATAGGAAGAACTTTTGCTATTCCACAGTAGTTCTTTTGTACCATATAGTTGTATTAGTTTACAGCAATTTGGTTATCCACCGCTCGGAACGGAACGAACATACAAAATAGTACTATCGTCCGTCTCAACTGTCCATCAAAGGTGACGCAGCACCTTTGATGGACGGTTAAAAATCGGCACCAGATGGAACGGTCCACTCCATGTTCGAGCGTTTCAACGAACACATTGACGCACGTTCCAAAATGGTATCCATTTCGCGCGGCCGGAACGAGCGCCAATGCTCGTCATCTTGGAGCGAGTAGTGGACACCCGGCTTCAAAGGTGCCGCGCTCGCCAGTTGAGACGGCAATATTTACTATTTTGTATGTTTCTGCGTTCCGAGCGATGGATAACCAAAGTTGGCGTAAATTAATACAACTATATGGTACAAAAGAACTGCTGTGGAATAGCAAAAGTTCTTCCTATCAAAATAAATCTTGGAGAGAAATAAGTTGTGAAATGGGAGTTCCTGTGCCAGAATTGAAGAAAAAATGACTGTGCAGGCGAGAGCACACGAGAGAGGCGAACACGAGGCGAGAGTTGCTTGCTGCACACACTCGGCCTCGCTATGTCTCGGCGAGAGTGTACAGTGAGGGACAAAATTAAGTCCCACTACATGTGATTATTTCATTGTTTTTATAAAAGAAAAAGCCAATCTTTATTGGAAATTTTCTAGGTTTGAACCATGAAAGTTTCCATTAAAAATATATATATTTTTTTAAAAACAATGTAATAATCACAAGTAGAAAACGCATGGGTGGGACTTGATAATGTACCCCACCGTACTTTAGGCATAAGCTATTATTGCAAAAGAAATTAACATGCTATTTTTATTATAAGGACATCGGCCAAAAAATAAATACTTTTGCGCGCGTATTATCCGTTTATTTGTGGATATTTCGATTCCAGTGATATAGAATCATCTTCAGTACAATCAACAGATGTTTTGCAGGAATTGCAAAATTTTTATTTTTTGGCCGATGTCCTTATAATAAAATTTATAATCCTTACGGCCATCTACAAACAATTAACATGTCTTATGTTAAATAAATTATAAAATAATTTTTCTGAAAAGATTTGCGCTAGAAATTCTTTTATTTGCTCATCACATTGTAAGTCCTTTGTTAAATCACAATTTATGGAAAGAACTGACAAATGATTTAGTCGATTGTTCGAGATTGTTGTCCTATAATTGTTTTCTTTGTACGACATCCTGGCGGAAGAGCGCGCCGCTTCACAGGTAGTGATTGGCAACGTTAAAAAATTCTTTAAGATGTAGAGCAATTTGGAATTTTCATGTAAAGTTTTTTTTTTCTCTTTCATGTAGGATACCTTCATCAACAAAATCCAATCATTTCCCCAACGGAGGGCACTGAAAAAAAGACAAATTTTCATCAAAATATTATATTTTTTTAAGTCCTAGATATAGATCCGGCCCAGTATATTTGTATTTCAAGAAGAGGAAGATTTATTGTGATTTTTGACCAAGGTGGTTCAAGAAAACAATAAAAAATAGTAATTTATTGTTGTGTGCTTTATTCTAGGTCTGGCCACTGGCTAGCATCAGTTTTGGTAGCCCAACTACCATCGTCAGGCCTGCAAAATACATTTTATTGTATGTTATGTAATAATATAAGTAAATTGAAACTGGTGATGGTAGTTGGGCTACCGAAACTAATGCTAGCCAGTCGCCAGGCTTAGAATAAAGCCCACAACAATAAATTACTATTTCTTGTTGTTTTCTTGAACCACCTTGGTTAAAAACCGCAATAAATCTTCCTCTTCTTGAAATAGTATTGATAATTGAGCTAATCCAACAAAAACCCATATATTTGATTACAAATCACTAATCCGTTCCTGTATTCTTATTAAAAACCATCATCAGTCTATTAATTGATTTTATTTTTAAGCCGGCCATTCACGATCGCTCCATCCGTCCAAATGGAGCGATGTCACTCCAAAAACTGACCGTGAGTTGGGAAAAACAAATGAATATCGTGTAGTGATAGGATGAGTTTGTAATCCAATCAGTCCAAAATCCAATTTCGTCAAGTCATCCGTCCATCACTCCAACTGATTGTGAATGGGGAAATTCACTTGGAGCGACACCAAGCCTTCGCAGCAGCAGTTAATAACCCAAAATAAGTCAATAAAAGTAAATCTGTATCCATATTAATGCAAAATAGGTTATAAGAAAAGCACATGAAACACGTACTAGATGTGGAGTGACAGTGAATGGGGGTAATTTTTTTGGATGTAATCCAAATGGATGACATCCATTGGTTGATATCCATTTGGAGCGATCGTGAATGGCCGGCTTTAGATGTATGCATAAAAAAAAAATAAAAATTTCTAATAAATTTTAAAAAAAGCATCAAAATATTCCTTCAAAATGCCAAAGTTATTTACCATAAGATGCAAATTTAGAGGCTGCAACTTCAAGTATTTCAACTATCTCTTCTTGAAATTCGGATTCAGCTTCAAAATTCAAAACCAGCGAATTTATTGTCAAATGTGACGGAAAGAAGGAAGGCAAAAAAGAGTTCGGGCCTCTCCGTAACCAAATCATGAATCTTTGAGAACTTAATTAAATTTGAAATTAATTTTTGATTTATAATTGTGTGAATTGAATATCTAGGTAGCTGGATAGAGAGAGAGAGAGAGAGGTATAGCAATTCCAGGGGTATATATTCCCTCTCTCCCAGGAGATCCATCATTAATGAGCAGATGATATTCGCAAAGGTGTTTCCCGTCTCTTCGACCTTACTGATTACATCTCACCATTTTAGAAGGAGAGATGGCATCTATACCACTTAGTTAATTGATCACTTCCTTCGGTCACTCGAACAAAATCTCTTTAAAATAAAATCTTGTTGTTTTTTTTGGTGGAATTAAAATGAGAAGGTTTAGTTTGCCGGAAATATTCCCCAAAAATTCTTTAAAAATAACGATAGGGTAATTAAAAAAATATGAAACATATTTCCCTCTCTGGGGAACTCAATAAGTTGTGGCAGGTGTCATTTATGCAACTAGTTTGCGAAATGTCCAAATTAATCTTGTATTTTATCTATTCCAGAAAGACTTCCTTCCTCTCAAGAGCAAAATGTTTTTTAATAAACCAAATATAAATAAATAAAGGTAAATCTTTACTATAAAGTTCGGTCCCCACCAGAGAATACTGGCTCTTACACTTCACTAGTTCATTTTTTGGGTTCATGATTCTTTCGTTCTTTTTTTTCGCGCGCGCTATTTGTTTATCACTAGCGATTCGGCAGCCCTTAAAAATAAATTTGAGAGCCCTTCGGGCTTTTTTTTTTAAACATTTTTATTCTAAAGGAAAACCTAATTGCACCGGACCGAAAAAATTAGGGACCCCTGCAGGTTGTTTAAAACTTTCCTCGGTGAGATCCCTGAGCTCTCCAGGAATTCCCTCATAATGTCCTCCAGCATGGTGATTTTAAATTTTAATTCAAAGAACTAATCACAACGTGAAGAATCAAAATAATCATGAATGATAGAGTCCCTATATGGGACTCTAATGAATGAAGTACGCGAGTGCTCTCTGGTGGGAGCGAACTTTATAGTAAAGATGCCTGGGGTCCGAACCCTCGACACTTGGCATACAAGGCAGGCGCTCTACAGGGTCCGCCATTTAACATTTTTTTTTAATCAATAAAACAAAAACGTTGGATGAATTTTCAAATTTATTTTTTCATAGTGAAGTATACACCTTCCGATTATTTATGGAATACTATTTCATTCAATTGGCTGCCTCGACTGCCTTCAGTACGCCATACGGTCGGTCCAATTTTTGAGTACATTTGTGATAGTATACGGCTCTATTTTAGCTATGGCTGCACGAATGTTGTCCTTCAAAGCTTGAATTGTCTCTGGTTTGTCTGCATAACATTTGTCTTTGACGGCTCCCCACAAATTATAGTCTAACGGTGTCAAATCGCAGCTCCGAGGCGGCCAAGACATCAGAATTTCTGCTGATAATTCGGTCTCCGAAGACAGTGCGCAAAAGATCGATTGTTAATTTTTGCTGTGTGACACGGAGCGCCGTCTTGTTGGAACCAAATGTTGTCCAAGTCTTCCTCTTCAAGTTTCGGGAACAGCCAATCAGAAATCATGGCGGTCGCCATTACCGTAACGGCGGCTCCTGCGATATTCTCGGTTGTGCGCACTGTTTTTGGCTTATCACGTGTTGATTTGTCAATAATAGTGCCAGTTTCTCTCAATTTCTTCAAAAGAAAACGCACATACGGAGCTGACGGCGCCTCTTTTCTTCCATTCCGTACGTAATGCCCACATCTCACATCCATGATTTCAATAAAACCTATTTCACTCCTCAACAACACAACCATCGTCCGAAGAAAAACATCTCAAACAAAAAAAACAGGTAAAACCAAAAAAAAAAACACCAACTACGCCAAGCCTACCTTTATTGAAGATTTTCTAGGTTTGAACCGTGAAAGTTTCCATTGAAAAAAATATATATATTTTTTAAAAACAAAGAAATTATCACAAGTAGAAAACGCATGGGTGGGACTTAATATTGTCCCTCACTGTACCTATTTGTAAGTATTATTATATATATTTGCCCCCTTAAGAAAAAGTTAAAATGAAGCCACTGCTCTCAAACATAAAGCGATAGAAACTTGTGTTCTGGAAAACTAAAAAAAGACAGAACATCAGTAGTTTTAAAAAAATATTTAAAATGGAAATGGATTGTAAGAAGAGCGAAGAGAACGGCAACAATTGAGAAGTAGTTTGTGGGGCACCAATCATCAATGAATGGTATCATCTGCCACGAGAGAAGTTTGAAAGATGTCTTTGTCCAACACTGAAAAATTTTTTTTTTCAAAAAACAATATTTTTTAAAAGAAAAGTAGTGAGGCACATGTCTTTCCCCTGACCTAATCTTCTAGCCCGGACGTACAGACAAAATACCCGAAATAAGTAGGTAGTTTTGTCTTGTGTGAAAGGGATTGTCGTGAATATTGTCTGAATAATATCTTTTCCGAGGAATTCTGACAGAGATAATGTCCGGTCCTGCTTAATAAATTTTAGTAAATTTATTCTATGCAAATACAGTAGTTTTTTAAAGCAAAGTAGTGAGGCACATGTCTTTCCCCTGGCTTGATAATGTCTACACTTATAAACACTGTGCTATCAAATTTCGAGGTTTATTTATTTATTTATTTAAAATTAATAATATTAAAATGTTTTATCTCTCGCTGCGTAAATTAAATGAAAAGGAAAATTAAATACAGAGTGAAAGAAAGAGTTGATATATATTGGCTAATATAAACAAGAAAATATAAATACTGTACTCTTATCTAAATATTTAAAATTTATTAAATATATATAGCCTAATAATAAAAATTCATAAATCATTTCAACTTTTATTTATTTTTTTTGAAAAAACAACAGACCAAGATATTAAATACGTATTAAGGGAGGTATTGTAATTTCAATTGAGACTTTAAAAGAGAAGTTTAAATAAAATAAAGAAAAACATGTCAATTTTCGATTTGAGGGACAAATCAACATAATCTCCAATGTTTTGTTGATATTATTAATTACAAATTTTGTTCTTATAAGAAGAATAACAATAAAAATTTATAAATTAAACACTTTTTAATTTATACCTGTGGTATATATATATATATATATATATACACTCACCTTCATCAAGAGTCGCTGTGACATCCTGAATCCTTCAATCAATTATAAATAATATTATAAGGACATCGGCCAAAAAAATGAATACTTTTGCGTATTATCCGTTTATTTGTAGATATTTCGATTCCAATGGTATAGAATCATCCTCAGTACAATCAACAGATGTTTTGCAAATCGTTAACTCTTCCCATCCAATATGACAAAACAGCTGCGCATTCCATGAATGCAATTTTCATAATCAATGAATGAAATTATGAAAATTGCATTCATGGAATGCGCAGCTGTTTTGTCATATTGGATTTGCAAAACATCTGTTGATTGTACTGAGGATGATTCTATACCATTAGAATCAAAATATCTACAAATAAACGGATAATACGCAAAAGTATTCATTTTTTTGGCCGATGTCCTTATAATATAATTGATCATCCTTACGGCCATCTACTAACAATTATAAATAATGTCTACACAACAAAAATCCTTAAATGAAATTTTTGGTCTTTGTTTTATTTAAAGTGTAATTATTTATTAAAATGATATGGATTTGTTTTAAATTTAATTAGAAAAGTCATTACATATTAAATTGGATCATTAAGATAGATTCGAACAGGACATTTTAAGAAGAAACAAAGTGTTATTGACGCGCAGTGTATTTGTTAACCTTTGATAGGGGATCCTCAAAAACTGATTTTATATTTAAAAATAAATCAATTTTATTGGAGATTACAAAAACAATATTTTCATTAATTTTTCTTTTCCATTTGTAATATTTTTTTGAAAGCTGAAATTTTCGACGCATTTGCGTTTTAACTAGACTCATTTGGCGGTCGCAAAAATTTTTCATTAAAACACAGCTACTCTAATGATAAAAATATAAGAAATGTAAATGTATTTTTTTTCCATTTTAATTACATGTATATAAACAGAGAGGGAGTTACGAGGACATTTAAAGTGCTATTAGTGGATTTGCAAATATCGCCAACATTTCGAGGGAGATGGGGGATGGGGGAAACGAAATTTGGCTAATGTGGCATTTAAACAGGAAATTAATATGCGTGATGGAATCCAATTAATTAAAACGAACCGAGAGAGGACCAGACGGTGTACTGGCCGGCGTACATTTATTTATATTTAGTCAATGGACCTATTTATATATAGATTATCTATATCTAATCTAAGACGAGTGAGGCCAAAGTGGTCAAGTCCATTGCTGGCAAATAAATCAAAGTCTATTGTTATGCTATGAGTAAAGGAGGGTGATTGGAAGCCAAGATGTAGGGATCTCTTTTGAAGGTAAATGTTCCTTGTTATGTGTGCTTGGATACAAGGCGCCTCTGTTTGTCTACATTTTTTTATCCCCCCTACTTTTGCCCTAGATAATTTTATTCTCTCCCTCTGATTCTTTAAGATGATTCACTGGGAGTGAGTAAGTGGAAAGATTCTTCAAACGCTCATCACCTCAAATCTATTCTTATTCGTATTTTGAATTGTTTCAATTAATTATAAAGGAAAATTCTCTATGAAGTCTTGAAACGCAAAGGTTTCGGAGTATAGTAGGCTTTGAAATGACTGTTAATAAAAAATAATCCACAAAGTTCACTTCAAAACTCTGAAAGAACTTGCGCCTTAGCAGCTATTATTTGACAAGGTCAAATCAGCAAAGATAAATATTAAAGCAACTCCCTAAAGTTTTCACATGTGATTATTTCATTGTTTTTATACAATATATTATACAGTAAAAAATATTTAATGGAAAATTTTTTAGTTCAAATATAGATCTTCGTTTATAAAAACAATGAAATTATCACATGAGAAAACGCTTTAATATTGCCTCTTATTGTATATACTCGAATGTTAAGAAAAAAATCAATTTTATTGCAGCTTTAATGAACTCAAATGGCTGAACAAATTGTCTCAAATATTGGCTAAAATTAAAAATTTTTTTTATTTTTTTTTTTTTTTTTTTTTTTTTTTTTTATTTTTTTTTTTTTTTTTTTATAAAAATTTTTAATTTTTTATTTTTTTATTTTTTTTTTTTATTTATAAATTTTTTTTTTTAATTTTTTTAAAAAATTTATGTTTTAAAAATTTTTAATAAAATTTTTTTAAATATTAAAATAATTTTTTTATATAATTTTCATTTTCAATAAATAAAATTTAAATTTAAAATTCAAAATTAAAATAAAAATTTAATATTAAAATAAAAAACAAAAATAATTCCTAAACCCCCCTCCCCCCCCCCCTCCCCACACCCCCCACGAAGCCCCCCCCCCCACCCAAAGCAGGACCCCCCCACCCCCCCCCCCGCCCCCCCCCCGCCCCCCCCCCCCCCCCCCCCCCCCCCCCCCCCCCCCCCCCCCCTCCCCCCCCCCGCCCCCCCCTCCCCCCCCCGCCCCCCCCCCCCCCCCCCGCCCACCCCCCCCCCCGCCCCCCCCCCCCCGCCCCCCCCCCCCCGCCCGCCCCCCCGCCGGGGCCCCCCCCCCCGACCCCACCCCCCCCCCGTCCCCCCCCCACCACCCCCCCCCCCCCGCGACGCCGCCCGCCTCCCCCACCCTCCTCCCCCTCCCCCATCACCATCCCCCCCCTCCACACCAGAGAGCCCCGGACCTCCCACCAGGGCCCACCGCCCCCCCCCCCCCCCCCCAAATCCCATCCTCTCCCCCCCTCCCAACCCCTCCTTCCTCCTTTTTTTACTTTTTTTATTATCCTTAATAACACCCAAAAAAATAAAAAAAAAAAAAATAATAAACTTAACTTCTCCCCCCCCCTTCCTATCCCCTTTCCCTGCGCCATTCCCTTCATAAAAAAAAAAAAAATAAAAAAAAAAAATAAAAAAAAAAAAAAAATTATTAAATAAAAAAAAAAAATTTATAAAAAAAATTTTTTTAAGAAAAAAAAAAATCTAAAAAAATATATATATATTTTTAATTAGAGACACCCCCCCTAAAAAAAAAAAAAAAGCGAAGCAGATTAAAAAAACCCCCCCCGATTACAACCCCCGTGACCAGGGAACCCACCCCACTCTAGCACGCTACGGGCTATTGTTGATTATTTGGTGAAAAACTTCCTGTGACTGCATTCTCTCAACTCCTGCCACAATATATATATATCGTTGAAATGATACATTTTTATATTATTCATTGATAAATGGTTTTGAAGTGGCCTAAGACGAAATAATGGTGTAATTGTGAAAACATTACAAACCAATATCTGAAATTAAAATAAAAAATCTGGTGTGACTGGCGCACAGCACACAACTTTCTCTTACCTTCGGTAATCGAAAGTTGTGTACTGTGCTTGTCTCACCAGATTTTTTGTGTCGACATGTATTTAGTTTCCGACAGTAGGGTACATTCGATTTTCAAGATGTACAATTTATAAGTATGGCAAAATATTTATATTTTGTTACCATGGCAACCATTTCTCCTATCTTTTCTATGGAGTACAAGAGTAAAGTGGTCTTCAGAAGATTTCAATCACAAAATGAGAATATACATTTTAAAGAGCATCTAAAAAATAATTGATTTTTGAATTTTAAAAAAAATCGTTGGAGCGAATTTTGAGAAAATCGAAAAAAACTGAAAAAATGCATCAGTAAAGTACTAGTACTCTTAGGTCGATTTTGTTCAAAAGCTTCGTGTCACGTCCCATGGAGGTGCCTAACTTAAATATAAAATTTCAACCTCCTAGCTCTTTCCGTTATTGAGATATTTTGTTCACAGACACACAGACAGACAGACACACACACACACACACACACACACACACACAGACCATGTCGCGAAAACCACTTTTTTGGATTCAGGAGACCTCAAAACGTGTATATCCATCAAAATCTCGACATCGAATTTTTGACATGAATCCAATACTTTCTCTCTCTATATATATTAACATATATATAGAGGTAAGAGAAAGTAAAAATCTTTCTGAACAAGAAGAAAGGTGACGTTTTGTGTTTTTTCCTTAAATATTTTTGCCCCCTCCCCCCCTGTTCTGTCTCAGTAGCCAATTACACGATACGAAATAAACAATATTTTCGCAATTAAATCATATTCTAATCATCATTGCTTTGACCAAATCACTTGCTGAGAATCATAGTTGCGAAAGTCAACAATTCGACAAAAGGCTTTATAAACATCTACATTTAAATAGCCAGGCAACAAAAAAATAGGTCAGAATCAATAGCAAAGAATGGAAATATATTTTCGCCACTTGGCAAGAGAAGTCGTTTTAGCGTCGTAGGCTTAACTCAAAAATTGAATTTTCGGACTTCCATGACTATGATTCTTGGCAGGCGATTTAGTCAAAAAAACAATGATGATTAGAATATGATTTAATTGCGAAAATATTGTTTTTTTTCGTATCGTGTAATTGGCTACTGAGACAAAACAGGGGGGAGGGGGCAAAAAATATTTAAGGAAGAAACCTTTGTTCTTGTGAAGATGATGGAGAATATGGCTGTTTAACTTGATAAGGATAGCGAATAGTAGCCAGGAAAAATCTAAAAATACTTTAGATTTCATCAAAAAATCATCGAACTGCCTGGGGTCCGAACCCGCGACGTTTGGTATACGAGGTTAGCACGCTAACCTCTACACCAAGCCCCAAGGGCTCAAATGGGGGTTAAAAAGTAAACTAATAACACCAGCGTTAAAAAAAGCTATTCGTTAAACCAAGTTTTAACTGGTGATAATATTAACAAATATAGGAGCTTAGATAATTAATTAAACAATTTCACGTTAGAATGGCTAAAAATTTTAATAAATTTTTTTGTTACTTAATAATGATAATAATAAATTCAATTTAGATCAAGCCTTTTAACCGCTTTTGTGATCTCTTTCTACTGTTTAGATAAAATGAATAGTTTCAGGCTCAATTAATTTCAAATGATCTGAAAAATATACTAGACAATAAAATTTAACTAATGTCTTTCAACGTAGAGAGAAAAAAAAGAAGAGATTTGTCTAAAAAAAGTTTTTGTTTATTAATAATATTAATTAGTTAGCGCGCCGTCCTCTTTAATCATATTTAACGAATTATGCTAGGGCTAAATCTTCGGGAAATTTTATTTTTCATTTTACTAATTAAATTCTCTTACAAGAGAAAAAGCATACCTCGAATTATTCAACATATATATAATGCAACATATACACGGAACACAAGGGAGGCATCGTCCCAGCATCCCTATGCTGTTCAGATCACGACTAACAGAACTAGCCAATTCCAATCTTCCTTTGTCCCTGCGTCTATCTTCCCCAAAACCTACAATCTTCAGACTTTCAAGTCTAACCTCAACAGGCATCTTCTCAGTTCCCGCAGTTGAGTTCCCCTTTATGCTTCTCCTTTTGTTTTTATTTTCTTCCTGGCTGCATGTGACTATTGGTCATTATAGGTCTTCGGACCTTATGCACCCATTCCAAAAATTTCTCAGATGCTAGTTAAGATTAATTAAAAGTGAACTTTTCTATTTTTTCAGACTTAAGCGCATTTTTCAGAAAGTAAGTCAGTACAATTGATGCAGAAAATGGCTGTGTAGAATTCATTAAGAGGAATGAAGAGACATGTAGCCATGTAAGAAGCCTTTATTATTATCTCAAACTCCTTATTGGTGTAGGTCGAGGGTCCGGTGGCCTGGTGCAATGGACAGCACGCCTATGCCCCGGAAAGGCGGAGATCCTGGGTTCAATTCCCGGGGGCCATGGGATGTTTGGCCTCACCAATAAATAACACTCACATCTTTGTTAGATATATATCTCTATGACTTCGTTAAGTCCGAAACGAATCGAGATGTTTTGAATACTAATATCTAATTCAAAGATATAAATCTCGAAAATATTCAACTAATTTAATCAAACTCCTTTGTTGCAAGACGTTTCGGCCAATTTTATTGTGCCATCTTCAATTGTTAATCGTCTTACAAACTGTGAACAAAATATTTTTTAGAAATGAAAGATCTATTACTATATTGAAAATTGTTCATAAGCCAGTCAAATGAATTTATTGTTATTATTAATCACATATTAATTAAGAAAATTTTAAAATAAGCTTAGATGATTTATTTAAAAAAATCAACTGTCAAATTAGTTCAGCATTCTTGCAATAGATGGCAGGCTAGTCTAACAGCCGATATATTATTAGCCTATATTTATATATTTTTATGCTTTTATAAAAGATACATAATATATAATAACATTTATAAAGTGTTTATTGTTAAAAGATCAATGAAAATCAACCAAATGCATTAAATATTATTAGCTACCATTCTGACATCTCTTGGCAAATTTTTGAATTACTTGATTTTTGGGCATACTTTTTATGACACACAACGCCATCTTATCGGGAAAAACATGCGTAACCACTTCCCTCCCGTGGCCCCTGAAGAAGGAGTCGTTTGAACTCTGAAACGTAGACGTTATTGGGAGGAGGAAATTCGAATAAAAAAAGCCTGCATATCATCTCCAGATTTTATTTATCGACATCCTTCTCAATTTTCCAGGACACTCCTTTAATGTATAATCCAAAATAGGATATGAGAACAATTCGAGATATTTTGGGACATACTGTATAGAGAACGAAATTTGTCTAATAGTTTCTTATTTATACACTTTTAAAAGAAGGAATGGAAAAAGGATCTGCGTAGATGTCGTTTAGCATGTTTATGTGATGTGTGGCTGAAGATGTCCCAAAGTAAAGGTGAAGGTGCCAAGCCACATGCCTCCTGGATGCGACTGCGGCTGCCGATGATCCCGAGGGAAGGTTGCCAGCACAGGAGTCATTCATGCGAACTTTCAGGCGTCGGCCAACGGCTATTCCGGGTCCACGAAGCAGCCTCCCCCCCCTCTCAGCATTTCAATCTGTCATTCCCAAAGACTTTTTAATTTTAAACACATAACTTGTACAAATTTTACATTGATTTAGTTAGACTAAAGTGTTTGTTTTTAGCGACGTTAATAGCTTGAAATAAAAAAAAAAAAAAAAATACTTGAAATTTATTGTCAAATAATTCAATTTTATTCTCATTAAGATTAAAGGAAAACACAAAAGAAAATTATTTTCTAAATTATGTCAACTTTTAATTGAAACAAATTTTTCTTAATAAGTTTCTTTTTTAATTTTATGATTAACTCTTAATTAATGGCTTAATTCTGTGTTTCTTAGTATGTGGGACGCGGGTGAAAAAATAACTTCCGTAATAATCCGAAAGTAATGGGTCCTATTTTTTTACTTTCTCTTACCTCTATATATGTTAATATATAGAGAGAAAGTATTGGATTCATGTCAAAAATTCGATGTCGAGATTTTGATGGATATACACGTTTTGAGGTCCCCTGAATTCGAAAAAGTGGTTTTCGCGATGGTCTGTGTGTCTGTGAACAAAATATCTCAAGAACGAAAAGAGCTAGGAGGTTAAAAATTTTATATTTGGACCCTGTTATGCAAATGTGTGTCAAAGACCAAAAAAATTCAAAATTTAGTTAAGCACGGAATATTGTTTCAAATGCTATAATTAATAATATTTTTTATGAAATATGTCCTAAAAAAATTTATATTTAATGTTACTTGCACAATTGACAAAAAAAAATTATATATCCAATCCAATGAAAACAAAAAACTTTAATGTTAATTTTCTCAAAACTCGATGTTTGGTCTTTGACACACCATTGCATAACAGGGTCCATTTATGTTAGGCACCCGGCCCCAGGCAACTCTACGAGGAGAGGGAGTTGCTGTGACATCCCGTCCTGTGGAAGGGACGTAAAGAAGAGGTTCCCTCTCAGTGATGCATTCTTCGAAAGGAGTCAGTGCTGAGGGAGTCCCTCCTCAACTAGGACATCCTCCTTAGCATAGAAGAGGTTGGATAAAAAGGAACCGGATGGAACCAGAAATAAGGATTAGTTCACTAGCTAGAAACGAAAGCAGGAGGAGGAGGTTAGAGATAGGTGGGGACCCATCCCAGAAGGCTCCCCCTCTCCAAGAAAACATTGAGTCAAAATGGGGCCTTCCAGGCCCCCCGAGGGTTATCCTCAGTTGGTTCCGATTTTTTTCAACTGGGGCATGCAGGCTTTGGTTCATCGTTCATCGTTGGGAAAAGTGCATAACGAATCGTTGGAACTTTGTAGAAACATTACAGTCTGTAGCTAAAATATTGCTCTGATTAGCTGTGTTTTTATGTATTTCCATTAGTTTTTATGAAAAAAATAGGACGCATTAGTTTTGGAATTACTCTCGTAATTTTTTTTAAGGGTATTTTTCTGCCTTCGGGCTTGGTGTTGGAGTTAACCTTCTATACCGAGGGTCACGGGTTCGGATCCCAGGCAGTCCGATGATTCTATTTAGGTCATTTGGATACCAAATGGGCCAGGCCTAAAATTTTTCATTTTTGTAGTATCAGGCCTAAAATTATTATTTTTATTTTTTTATATTAGCGATACATTTTGATATTAGCCTACATATCAAATGTACACATCTAAATTTTTAAAAATTGACTTTTGTGGACTGTAAAATTTTTGGATATGTAATATCAAAATGTATCTCTAATATAAAAATGAAAAATTTTAGTCCTGAGGATGGCATTGTGAAGCCGAAACCGAAATGATGCTCAACGGTTGTCTCAGTCAAAAAAGATCGTAAAAAAAGAAAAAAAAAAAAATTCTTTTTGTAACGTTAAAATAATATCCTGAAGACTTAACTACACCTCAAGTCAAAACTTCCTGTTTCCGCAGAAATCGGGAGTTGATAGTTTTAAATCTAGGCTTATCGGTGCATCGGGTTCTCGAATCAGGAACATTCCACGTTAAAAGGGAATATGCTGCTACTTTACCGAAAGTGGTTCGTCTCGGGTTTACCCAATCAAAACAATCTAAAATAAATGATTGATAAAATTGATATGGCCTACCTTGAAGTAAAGACGCACATGAATAAAAGGCATAACACCGTATCACTTCTACTTGGGGTAGTTTCCTTTTCTTCTCTTTTGACTCCAACTATTCCAAGAAAAAGTTATTGTACAGGGTGTATACCAATTCAATATTCCAC
>JAKCPI010023406.1:0-19902 GCA_023213315.1 Euborellia annulipes | reverse complement strand
GGCGGCCTCTGAAGTAAGCGACTACCTCCACCTTTGGCGCCTAAAGTTAAATAATGAAAAATCAGAGGCAATTCTTTTCACAAAAAAGCGTAAATATTTAAACACAACCATTCGTATAAAAAACACAGCCCTTCAATGGAGGCCAAAGGTCAAATATCTAGGGGTCACTCTAGATAGAAGACAAAGCTGGGCTGCGAATATTCAAGATCTCCTAGCAAAAAGTAAAGCAGCGCTTAGAGCTGTATGGCCACTGCTCAAACAGAGGAGCGCTCTTGGCCTGCACTCCAAAATGCTGATCTACAAAATGATAATAAGACCTAAAATAAGCTATGGAGCCCCAGCCTGGCTTCCCCTCATATCTACATCCAACAAAAGGAAATTAGAAAGAGTGCAGTCGAAAATCCTGAGAACTATTGCCGACCCACCCCTGGAATTAACAATGCCATAATTAGAGAAGGGCTGAAAATGGACACCTTAAGCGACCATTTAGAAAAAATAACAAAGAACTTCTGGAGAAGAACTGAACATCACACAAGCCAATTAATGCGACAATTAAAAAGAATGTAAAGAATTCTCTTATTTTACTTCGTTTGTTTCCCGTTCTATTTATTATTTATAATTCATTTTCTAATATAAAAATGCAAAAGGTTTTTTATAAAAATTTTTCCTTTTAATAAAGTTAGCTAAAGAAAACATGGAAAAAGTAAAATAAGGAAATTCAGGTAGAGGGTTCAATAACCCGGAACTGAAGCCAAAAATGTTAAATTTACAGGCATCACTGTATGCGAATTGTAAAAGAAAAGATGCTAATAAAAATATTTTAATCTAATCTAATCTTGGTCTTCGTTTTCATCGGGGTAGCAGCCCATCGTCTAGAAAAGTAACATAGGCCTGCATGGCAGGCCGGGCCGTAGAGGAAAGCAAGTGTTATGTACGAATTTATATATATATATATATATATATATAATAGGGGGGACGCAAAAAAAAACCGATTTAAAGGTCGCTCAAAAATTTTTTTTTTTTAATTTGTCAATGCATTGCTTTCAATGTTTTCGTGCGACCTTTAAAGAATATTTGACAAAATACTGTATAATTAATCGAAGGTCTACTGTTATCCTTAATTTGAAAAATAGCAAGTTATTAAAAAATTATATTTTTCAGTATTCCTGTTTGATTTATACTTTCTCTTACCTCTATATATGTATATGTTAATATATATAGAGAGAAAGTATTGGATTCATGTAAAAAATTCGATGTCGAGATTTTGATGGATCTTCACGTTTTGAGGTCCCCTGAATCCAAAAAAGTGGTTTTCGCGACATTGTCTGTCTGTCTGTGTGTGTGTGTGTGCTGTGTTCACTTTTAAGCATGAAGGAATTGACCTACGAGGTTGAAATTTTATATTTAAGTTAAACGCCCTCCGGGACCGTGAAAATAAGCCTTTAATCAAAATCGGTCAAAAAGTTCTAGTACTTTACTGATGTAGTTTTTCAGTTTTTTTTCGATTTTCTCTAAATTCGCTCCAACGATTTTTTTTTAATTTCATAAATCAATTATTTTTTAGATGCTCTTTCAAATGTATATTCTCATTTTGTGATTGAAATCTTCTGAAGACCACTTTACTTTTGTACTTCATAGGAAGGATAGGAGAAATGGTTGCCAAGGTAACAAAATATAAATATTTTCCCATACTTATAAATTTTACATCTGACACAGTGTGAATTCATATGTTCCGTAGTGTCGGGAACTAAATACATGTCGACACAAAAAATCTGGTGTGAAAAGCACAGAACACAACTTTCGATTACCGAAGTTAAGAGAAAGTTGTGTGCTGTGCGCCAGTCACACCAGATTTTTTGTTCTTCTCGTGATGTATTTTTGTCGATTATCTTACTAATTAAAAAAAAAAATTTAGAAAATCTTAAAAAAAAAAAGAAAAAATTGATTTTTGACCAATTTGGAAATTTTTAAAAAATTGAGTGACGTTCAAAAACTTTTTTTTTTCTGAGCTCATCTTTCTTCTCTTAAAACATGATAAACTAACACATTTTTAATACGAGGCTCGAAAAAAAATCTGTTTTTTTTTTTTTTTTTTGCGCCACCCTAGTATATAGGTATATATATATATATGAAGACAGTTTTCTCGGGTTAAGTCGCGACTTAACCCGAGAAAACTTGTCTTCGCATACATCCGGTCGCGGAAACCTCCAAGAACATATATATATATATATATACAGTAATATAGTATATTTTGCTCATTTGCTGCAATATTGTCATGATTCAAAAATCGTTTTTAATGAGTTATTAGCACAGTAAGGATAACAAAAAAAAAACATCTTTTATCTAGCTGAGGGACATATCTAATCTTTTCATACTCGCAGCACAATATCTAATTTTTTTTTTTTGAATTATCAAGGTTTTTAAAACTTCTTTGATGACTTTAAAACCTTAACATTTCAGTTAAAAATAAGCTTTGTGGAAGGTGTACCAGTGATATCTTTATATATATATAATTCTTCTGTACGTGTGTATGTGACTGAACTCCTCTAAACGACTGAACCGATTTTGATGAAATTTTTTGTGTATGTTTGTGAGACTCCCGGACAGGTTATGTTTCACAAATAATAATAAGTTAATGAGTAATTAATTAACCGTTAAAATAAGAAATAAATAAAAATTAGGAGAAATAGTTGCCATGGTAACAAAATATAAATATTTACCCATGTTTACGATTATTTATTTATTTACATTTTGAATTCTAAAATATCGGCGTAAATTTTTTGTCTGTGTACCGGGAGAGTCCCGGAAAGGAAATGATTCACAAAAAATCTTAAGTTCATGAATAATTAACCGTTAAAATAAACTCTATATATAAAAAGGGAAGGCGAGCAAGGGGTCCAGGGGCGCAGCCCCCTGGCTAGGCGGAAAGCCCCGCCGAAAATAATTAGATTGATTCCCAGAAAAAAAAAAATCATTGCGTGGTTTTATGAAACTTTTTTCGGATCGTAGGCGTTTAACTGAAAATTTTCCAGAGGCCACAACAGCCTATTAGCTCGGATCAAAAGGAGTCCTCCCTGATAAAAATCGACAGGCCACTTCCTCCCCTCTACTCCTCTCCAGGACAGCAGCAGGAGAGGAATAAACTGAATTTGTAGGCCTGACTCTCAAATCAGGAGTCAAAATCGTTGTTGACATTATTTACTTCAATCCATCTCTTGACGTGAACTTTGTGTGGGGGGGAGCCTTTCGAGGCAACTCTGAATTCCATAATTTCTTCGAGAAGCGACGAGCTTTTATTACTGGAACTGCTAATGCTAACTGCTTTCTTTGATCCTCGACCTGGGGGTGAGTCTGGCCACTTCGGGTTCGGACCACTTTCCTGTCATAATAGATCTGAATTAGAGGAACCATCCACTCGGTCCATAAGAGATTCAAAATTAAGATGGAATGCCTCGAATAAACCCTGGTATAACAACGAGTGCTTAATGGCAAAGAGAAACTTGAAAGAATGCTTCCAAAACTTAAAAAGAGCTATGAGGTTCAGTTCCTTCGAGCTAAACGGATGACCTGATTTCGGGAGATGCTCCATTGTTATGCTCTTAAATTTCTAATAATGTGTTATTGTAGTAACCTTTGTCATTTATTTTTTCTCTCTTCACATTTTGACACAGATTCGGACCTCAGGCAGTCCGATGATTTTATAAGCCATTTGGATACCAGATGACTTAAATAGAAATGCCTGGATCCCAATAGATATATTAATCAATAACGGATATCGTAAAGTCTTATATGGCCTAAGTTGCCGAAAAGACTGTGTGAGTGCGAGTGAGAATGAGAAAAAAGTGTGGATGTTTTTTAATTGAAGATTTGAATCATTTTAAATTATTTTAAAAATTATATTTTACTTAACCCAGATAAGCCGGAGAAGTTTTTCCTTTTAAATTTCAAAAATTTCATTTTACTTCATTAGCTATATTCATTAAATAAGCCTTTAAGTATAAAAAAAAATTTTTTTACTTGAGATTAATTAATTAGGGGGGTTTTTCGCGCGTCCTACATATAGGACGCGAGGCTTATAAGGGGTCAAAACACACAATTTTATTTCTATACGTTTTCTTGTTCAACACATTGCAAAATTATTAAAAACACATTTCTAAAGGAAGTAAATAGGTATATTAAAACTAAAGACTAATTAAAACTAACTTTTATTGTGAAATTTATTTTATTTTATTTATTTTGTATACCCAATCCAACACTACATCGAGTTGGTTGTTTTCTTAGAACATTACACCTGCAACGAATGTGCTTTTTCTGAGGAGCAAACCTATCTTATCTTGAGTTTTTTCTTGATTTGACTACCGTCCTTTCGATTTCTTTGGTTTCTTGTAAGATTCCGAGATTGAAATTACGATCTTTCTTCGCTCTTTCATTTTACCCTGGCCATTCCGGGGTAGAAGCCAGTTATTATTTATCGCAATATCCAAAAATGGTTAAATTATTACAACTAATTAAATTATTATTACAAACTCCTTTTTGAAATGTGTTTTTAATAAAGAAAAATACAATTTCTTTCCCCGAATACAAGTTCTTCTCTATATAAGGTTATATTTTGATCAGCCGGATCAACACCGTCCATATATTTATTTTAGTATAAATTAATCCTGGCTGTTTTATGGGTTTTCGAGGCATTTTTTTAAATGAATAACTCGTAATATTTTGTAAAGTGTAAATCGGATTGCTATTTGACGCTAAAGAGTCATCATAGTGACTTCCCAATTTAGGGTAAAGAATTTTTTTTCTGTAAATTCAGAATCAAAATCCTCTTTTTCCTAAGTTTCCAGAGCTTTAGCAAAAGTGCAACCCTTAAAAATTAAAAAATAAACATAAAAAATGATATAATTATTATTATACATATAAGTTATATTGAAATAAAAAAAGGCAAAAAGATGGTGGATTGTCCTAGCGTCCTATATATAGGTCGCCTATATTCAACAAGCAAAATATATAAATAAATAAAATATTGTACTAATTTTAAGATTTGTTATTAAAAATACAATTAATCATGAATATAATTTTGTCATAAAACTTTAAATTAAATAAAAAATAATGAAGTAGATTATCTTACAAAATTAATTTGGAGGTCGCACTTTTTGAAACACTAGAAGCTCTTTAGAAAATAATTTTTTTTTCTATCATAAACTAAATAAATTTTCAAATAAAAAATATACAGTGTAATTAGAGGTATTACAGATTAAAATATCAGAAGCTCATCAAAGAATATTTAAAAGAAATACGTTAAAAAAATTATTCAAAAAAAAATTTCTAGCGTCCTATTATAGGACGCCAGGCTTATCTGGGTTAATTTAAAAATAGAATAATTAAATCTCACAATTATTTTTTTATAATTCGTCATATATATTAAATTTCAACTTTCTTATTTTTGTCATCATGGCTTCTATCAAAAGTTGATAGAAGAGCCAAAAAAGTTCCATTTTAAAAAATAGGAATTTTGAGTTATGACACTCTTCACCATATGAGCGATATATTGCGAGCGTCTACTATTTTGATCATATAATAATTTTTTTTTTTTCAATTTTTGCAGTTGGGAAAAACTCAATTGCTCTTTACGATTATTCCTTCCAAACAACCAAATAATGTAAAATAACTCAGATCACCCCGCCTGGTCGAGGGAGTACGCAGGAACACGCATACAGGGCAAACCCCACCCACCACCGCCAGGGCAACCGCAGTTGCTATGCTAAATTTTCGTACAGGGCCGGAACTAGGAGATTTTTTAGGGGAGGGCAAAATTTAATTTGCCGCCCCTTCCTTAAAATTTTCCCTGATCTCAAAAATTTTTCTGCGGAACTAAATTTTCCCGTCCGAAAAAAATATTTTACCTTTTTTTTAGAGACGCAAAATTTGTCCCCCTGATATCTGCCGCCCGGGGCACGTGCACCCACTGCCCCCCCCCCCCCTCTAGATTCGGCCCTGTTTTCGTATTTAAATAATTTTTACTTTCTCTTACCTATGTATATATGTAATATATATATAGAGAGAAAGTATTGGATTCATGTCAAAAATTCGATGTCGAGATTTTGATGGATCTTCACGTTTTGAGGTCCCCTGAATCCAAAAAAGTGGTTTTCGCGACATGGTCTGTGTGTGTGTGTGTGTGTGTGTGTGTGTGTGTGTGTGGGTGGGTGTGTGTGTGGGTGGGTGTGTGTGTGTGTGTTCAATTTTAAGCATGAAGGAATTGAGCTACGAGGTTGAAATTTTATATTTAAGTTAAACATCTCCCGGGACCGGAAAAATAAGCTTTTAATCAAAATCGGCCAAAGAGTACTAGTACTTTACTGATGTACTTTTTCAGTTTTTTTTCGATTTTCTCAAAATTTGCTCCAACGATTTTTTTTAAAATTCAAAAATCAATTATTTTTTAGATGCTCTTTAAAATGTATACTCTCATTTTGCGATTGAAATTGAAATTGAAGACCACTTTACTCTTGTATTTCATAGGAAAGGATAGGAAAAATGGTTGCCATGGTAACAAAATATAAATATTTTCCCACACTTATAAATTTTACATCTGAATTCAAATGTTCCGTACTGTCGGGAACTAAATATATGTCGACACAAAAAATCTGGGGTGACAAGCACAGAACACATCTTTCGATTACCGAAGGTAAGAGAAAGTTGTGTGCTGTGCGCCAGTCACACCAGATTTTTTTTTAACTTCTAACAATTAATTTGTTTTATATTAATGTTATTGAAGTTTTTTTTTATATTAGTGTTATTGTATCAATTTCTTTTAATAATGGTTTTGTAATTCATATTAATTTACTTCATACTAATGTTATTTATACCATATTTTTTGTAATGATGTTATTTATATTAATTTAATTTTTGATGTATTATTTATTGTAAACTGGTTTAGGGTATGGCGAAGAGGCCAAACTTAAATAAAAAAAAAAACAAAGTTAGATTCAATTCAAATATTATATATCATTTTACTCCGGAGAAATTCTAGTTTCTCAATATAGGCCACAGGGGAGTATATAAGGGGGGGGGGGGGGGGCAAAGGGCCCTCCCCCCGAAATTTTCCAAATGAATATACATATATAGGGATATACAGACATCTGCGGGGCATGCCCCCCCCCCCCCCCCCCCGGAATGCTTGATCGGCCCCGCAGTGCGAAAAAATATAGTTCCGTTTTGGAAAACTTAGGTTCCGCAAAGGGAAAATGTTCCGTGGGGCGGGGAAAATTTCGTGTCTCTAAAAAAAAGGTAAAGTGATTTTCACGGTCGGGAAAGAAACAGAAAGTTGAGAGAAAATGGAAAAAAAGTATTATGTAAGAGAAAAAGAAGAAAAATGAAATTACGAAGTAGCAAGGAAGCCTAGAGTACTTGTTAATAAAAGCATCAAAGATTGAGATTCTCTTAAAACTAATGATACTAGTTCAAAGCCTTTTCAATTTGAACGACAGGAGCTTAGAAAATTTTTAGAATCATTGCCAACATTGGAATTGCACTACTGTCGAGCTGGCACAGTACGCAGAAAAAGTATTTGTTGCCAGAGTGGCGATCAAAACGATCCCTTTACGATTTTTATGTAAACGATTGGTGTAAAACACGCAAAGTGTATCCTTTGTCTATCTGCAAGTTTAATGAAGAATTTGATGTACAAAATCTGGGATTATACTATCCTAAAAAGGACCAATGTAAGATATGTGCTCTTTTTAAAGTTGGCAATAAGTCGTAAGAAAATTATTTAGAACATCAACGTAAGAAAGAAGAAGCTAGAGCAGAAAAAGATAAAGCTGAAGAAAGTGTTGTTTTTAGGGTTGACTTGCTGGCGGTTCTGATGGCACCCAAATCAAAGATTAGTAGTTTATACCACAGAACAAAGCATCAAATACACAATCTTGCCTTTTATAATTTGAAGAAAAAAGATAGCTATTGCTATTTATAGAACGAAACCGAAGGAGGTTTAAACTCTGAAGAGTTTGCAAGTATGTGGGTCAGTTTAATTGAGAACAAGGTTTTAAGAGAAAATAAACAAGAAAGACTAAATAAAATCAAAACAGGAACTGTGTAATGTCTAATGCATTGCTATTGACGGCTATAAACCACAACATAATCATAGAACAAAAGTTTCTAGAAGTTGTACATACACAGATGGAAGCGAACAGCAATCATTCCTCTGTTGAGCGAGCTCTCAAAAACAAAAAACATCAATGTTCCTGTAGAGTATATATCTATTTGCGGAACGGCAAGAAAAAACCCTAGTCCTTATGAACCATACCTTTTTCAAAAGTTTTGATGAAGTAAATTTTTTTAAAAGCATTCGTCCTGGACGTGGTAAAGGTGACTCTAAAGTTACTGATATTAGAGCTCTACAGTACGCTCCAAACATAGACGTATTTTTTAAATTAAGATTCATAGATGAATGGAAAATTCTACCCCAAAGAAAACAACAGACTAATTGCATTGCCTTTGATTCTCTAAAAAATAAGTTTCTAAAAAAAAAAGAAAAATTTCCAAAAGTAAGTTTAAAGAACTATAATAATTAAAAACCCTATCGTCATTATTATGATAATTTACTTCATGATTAGTCGTACAAAAAAATGTAGGCCTATTATAAAAAGTAAAAAATCAGAAATAAAATATATTATTATTATTATTGATGAAAAGTCATTACTCGAATAGTAGAGTTCAATATTTTACCGAAGGCGGGCTGCGCAACTAGTCACATATACAAAAAAAGCGCCACTCGTTTTTCGAGTTGGAAAGCAAAAAAAGCAAGAAGTCAAGCAAACTGAATACTTAAGCCTGTCTGTCTAGCCTGTTTTTTTTTTTTCCCAAGTAGAAGAAATTAATTATGCATTGAGAAATTTTTTTTCCCCAAATATGTAAACTTGAAAATTAGATTAGTCTTCGTTAAAGGGAAGGAAAAGGGCTTGATTATTTTTTGGCGATACAAAAAATCAGATTGGTGTTTTTTATAATAAAACGAAATATTTATTTTAGAAAAATGAATAAAAAAGTTAATTTTATAGACTAAAAATATTTTTAAATCTTTATCCACATATTTCTTGAGTGTGGAAGTGGCTGTGATTAATATCTTAAAAGAATGGAAGGAGGTAGCAGCCAGGAAGGATCGTCTCCAAAACAAACTCCCAGATATTCGCGACGTTTTGGTCCAAATTTATTTGGTCGTTATTCAGTCGTTTGTAACTCTTGAAGATGGGATAATATCCCGAAATATATCATATCGAGTATAATATAAACTTTTGTTTTTACTCACATAACCCAGTGAAACCCCACATATAAACACAACCTCAGTTTAAAATGTTTCACCTAAAACCTACACCGCAATCTCTAAACTTAACCAAATTTATTTGACCATCATCAGGCAATCAGGAGTTGTCATATGTAAATTTGTATAAATATATTTAATCATATGTTGCTTCGGACTTGTTAATGACATTAAAATTTTGCTCATCTGCAATCAAAGGCTTAGATATGTGAGGAAGTTATCCACATATTGTATTTGTTAGGATAATATTATCTATATATTTTATATATAGACCCATGGGCGTACCCAGAATCAAATCTAGGGGGGGGGGGGCAGATCATGGTCGTCCAGATTGTGACATAGCTATATATAGAGGGGAAAAGCCTTTGAGCCTAAAACCCTCGAGTCCTAACAAAAAAAAACATTCTCCGTCGCCCCCAATCCCCCAATCCCCGTCCACCAATTTTGTTTCCTTTCATCAATTTATAAACATTTAATTTTTTTTTTTGCTTCTAGGGGGCAGCTGCCCCCCTGCCCCCGTTGGGTAAGCCCATGTATAGACCTATATATGGACCCTGTTATGCAATGGTGTGTCTAAGACCAAAAAATTCAAAATTGAATTAAGCACGGAATATTGTTTCAAATGCTTTAATTAATAGTATTTTTTTATGAAATATGTCCTAAAAACATTTATCTTTAATGTTACTTGCACAATTGACAAGAAAAATTATATATAATCCAATGTAAACAAAAAACTTTATTGGTGATTTTCTCAAAACTCGATGTTTGGTCTTTGACACACCATTGCATAACATTATATATATATATATATATTGTGCCGTGAACCATTCATCCACCTAATTTTTTTTAACAATTGAATTTGTTTCCAATGCAATTTTAAAAGTTATTTTCATTAAAAATATTAAATTCCAGCAAATTCTTAATAATAAATCTTAATTAAATAAAGTCAATAGTTAATTTAATAATAATGTAAATCTCAAATTCTAAATTAAATTAACTTCTCAAATTCTTATAAATAAAAATAAATATTATTAAAAATATTCAAAAAAAAATATTATTCGAGAGAGTGAGTCAAGGCCAAACCAATTAGGTCAAGAGAGGGGCGTTCGTGTGTTTCCGAGAGAGGAGAGGAATCCCGAACCCCTTCATCGGTGAGCCGACGACTCACTCATGATCAAAACACCATATGAAAAGCATCATTCGAGACCAAGTGGGAGACATCTTGGGCCCTGTACCTGACCATTGAGGTATGTATCTCTGTGGACCAGTCGACTACTGGAGGCTGTGTGTCCAGATCGGTGACGTCATCCAGGTGCTCCAGGGGGGCGAAATCGCTACTATCAACCAGATAAGTGATCAACACTTCCCCCCCCCCTCTCTCTCTCTCTCTCTCGAATTAATTAAATAACAACCAAAATACAAACATAAACAATCACATTAATTAAATAATCTTATAGTTAATTCTTTTTGATAATTACAAGCAATATGTCTTTATACACATTTTAATGGAATGCTGATTACAAAGATGACTTATTTTCTCTTCCCTCAACATTGGGGGGTGGGGGCTCGAGCCCCTGGGGCCTCTTGGAGTAGGCTTCTATGTCTCTGTCATTATACTTTAAAAAAAAAATTATTCGCTAAAAAATAAATATCATTACTATAATATAAAGCTCTAGCTTTATATAAGCCACTAACTTCTGTTTTATTTAATTCAATTCAATTCACACCTCCCAAACAGACTGCTGTCCATTAATTTGGGAGGCAACAATACAAAAAAAAAAATCACATCATAGTATACAGAAAAATCACAATAGTCACAAAAAAAGACATCATACAATTAAAAAAAAAAAAAATCATATACAAAAGCCACCTCACTCACAAAACAAAAACATCCCATCAAGAACGACATCACATCATCAACTCAAAAAAAAGAAAAAAAAATCAAATAAAACACACTACAAAAAAATATCACATTATAAAAAAAAATCTCGTCAATAGTAAAATAAAACAAAATATAATAAAAATATATTTAGAAAAACATTACACAATTGAAAAAAAAAATATCAGAGCATATAATATCACATTGTTTGAGGAGAAAAAAAATATCAGGTGAAAAGATCACATTATTTGAGAAAAAATACATTCATTCACATACATATCACAAAAAAATATATCACACCAATTGAAAGAAAAAAAAAAAAAAAAATATATCACATTATTTTTCAAAAAATCACAAAAAATATCACATTTAAAAAAATGAACAAATATCATATCACAAAAAAAAGAATATTTTTAAAAAGAATATAACGTCAAAACAAAATGAAAAATACTTTCTCTCTCTACACACCCCACATACAGGGCAAGAGAAAGTAAAAAAAATCAACAAATCAATAAACAAACAAAAAAACAAAAAAAAAATACAAAAATTTAAGGCTATGACTCAAATGACCCTCTATTCATACTCCTATTGGATAGTGACATCATCGTTGTTCCTGTTTACCACTCTCTCTCGCTGTTTGCCACTCTCTCTCGCTGTTTGGCCAGAGACAGAGGAAGTGGACTCAGTGAAGGAAATTTAAAACATTAAAATTTTGAGCCGAAGGCGAGCAATTGCAAAATTTCCAAACAGTGAGCAAGTATAAATTTGATGCATTTGCTCATCGAAGGCATGTAAGGGGTCCAGGGGGCTTTTCCTCTTATATAGAAAAATAATATAATTATTTCAATAATATTAATAAGAATATGAACAAGAAAAGACGAAATTTTCAAATATTGGATATTCCCTTTTCATAGATTATTTTTCCAAAACATTACAAAATCTGAGCCCCCACCTTAAAATTTTATGGTCATTCTAATAATAGCCTGGTTTTATTTTGTCCATCAGCCCTTTGTCACGTTTCAATATCATCTGTAAAGCAGAGAGAAGTTCATATGGTTTGAGGGAAATCATTTGTTTTTCTGCCTATTTATTTATAAAAAAATTAATAAAAATTCGGCGGGCAAATTAGGGCAAAAAGTTCCGATGCAATCATGTTCTACAAGTATTCTAGTTTCAGAATCTATTGATGTGGTTAGGGATCCGCATGGATCCCATATACTTTTTTGAAATTGAAAAAAATTTAATATTTTCTTTGGCTGGTGATGGGTAGGCAGCCAGGATTGGAAATAAAACACGAAATTTTATCTCATTCTACTCGTCGACGTTTCGGGTGCTAATCGCCCCCTTCCTCAGGACCTGGTCGACAATTTTTACTTTCTCTTACCTATGTATATATGTAATATATATATAGAGAGAAAGTATTGGATTCATGTCAAAAATTCGATGTCGAGATTTTGATGGATCTTCACTTTTTGAGGTCCCCTGAATCCAAAAAAGTGGTTTTCGCGACATGGTCTGTCTGTGTGTGGGTGTGTGTGTGTGTGTGTTCAATTTTAAGCATGAAGGAATTGAGCTATGAGGTTGAAATTTTATATTGAAGTTAAACACCCCCGGGACCGTAAAAATAAGCTTTTAATCAAAATCGGCCAAAGAGTACTAGTACTTTACTGATGTACTTTTTCAGTTTTTTTCGATTTTCTCAAAATTTGCTACAACGATTTTTTTTTAAATTCAAAAATCAATTATTTTTTAGATGTTCTTTAAAATGTATATTCTCATTTTGCGATTGAAATCTTCTGAAGACCACTTTACTCTTGTATTTCATAGGGAAGGATAGGAGAAATGGTTGCCATGGTAACAAAATATAAATATTTTCCCATAGGTATAAATTTTACATCTGAATTCATATGTTCCGTACTGTCGGGAACTAAATATATTTCGACACGAAAAATTGACGATTGAGTTGTGTTCTGTGCTTGTCACACCAGATTTTTAATTTTAGAAAAATAAAATATACATTGTAAATATACATAAATATTAGAAGTTATTAGAAACTTCTTTTCATTTGCTACTTACTGAGCAGGTGTCAATTATAACAAAACGATGTCATTTGTTGTGATTTCAACATTTTTATTATAATGTGTAATTTTAAGTAGCAAGTATGCTTTCATTCAAAACAAGGTGTTGTTGAAGGAAATGTCTCGATTATACTATTTGAACAAATTAAATTATTTTAATTTTAATTTTCTAAAAAAAAATTTTGCCCCCCCCCCCCTGATTCAAATTCGTTCCGGCGCCCCTGCATATATATGCATAGAGATTTGAAAAATTTCAGGAGAGAGGGGGCGGGCCCTCGGCACCCGTTATATACTTCGGGGGCAAAAAAAAAGGTTGCGGGGGGGCCCAGCTACAATACATTACGCCACTGGACGTCTTAAATTATAATTATTATAAATTCATGCCTTATATACGTCCCTGATTAAAATTATATTTTAATTTTTATGACAACTAAAATTTTTATTTATATATTTAGCCATAAAAAATTGTACAAACAATTTTTATATTTCAATCCACAATCACCAACATATTCACCACCATGACCGTCAAGCGCCACCGGATCCACAACCCATGGACATCCCCGAATAAACTTATGGCTGAGATCAACAGGTAAATCTTTTAATAAATTATTTAAAATTTTTTAAATATATTAATTTTTTTTTATTATTTGATTAAAGCTTAATTGAACAACAAAACGGTGGTGGACAGAGAAATAGAAGGTAAATTATTTCCAAATTAAAAAAAAAAAATATGCTTTATTTTTGTAATTAGGCTACAATTCAATTTTTTTATACAGTCGGAGGGGAAGGATGGAGGAGCAGTCCTTGCAGGTCCCGGCAAATTTTGTCACCACTCCCGGGAATCCGTTATTTCGTATGTATTTAATAGTTGATACTCTAAATCAAGGGCGTATATCGATTTTTTTTGGCCCGGGAGGGGGGGGGGAGGAAGAAGCCGAACTTATTTTTAAATATCCCCTCCTCCCATCCACAAAATTTTTTTTTTAAATGTGTGCTCCAAGGGGTTTGAGCCGTCTCAAGGACAAATTGTCATTAAAAAAATGCTTATATATTAACAGGCTGACGCTTTTGACTTCTATAGACGTCCAGTTCTCGTTGATATATGTGCAAATGACGTCTATAGACGTTTTCAGTGGCGTAAAATTTTTAAAGCTTTATAGTATATTTGTTTTTGTTTTATACTATTTGAACAAATTAAATTATTTTAATTTCAATTTTCTAAAAAAAAATGTTTGCCCCCCCCCCTGATTCAAATTCGTTCCGGCGCCCCTGCATATATATAGCATAGAGATTTGAAAAATTTCAGGAGTGAGGGGGCTGGCCCTCGGCACCCCTTATATACGTCCGGGGCAAAAAAAAGGTTGCGGGGGAGCCCAGCTAAAATACATTACGCCACTGGACGTCTTACATTATAATTATTATAAATTCATGCCTTATATACGTCCCTGATTAAAATTATATTTTAATTTTTATGACAACTAAAATTTTTATTTATATATTTAGCCATAAAAAATTGTACAAATAATTTCTACATATCCATACACAATCACCAACATGTTCACCACCACAGCGCCACCGGATCCACAACCCATGGACATCCCCGAATCCGAAAATCCTACTCCTACAATCAAAGAAGGGGTTTCTCAAAAGAAAACTTAATTTTTTTTTTTTTTTATTTTTAAATATTTAATTAAAAAAAAAAAAAATAGTTAATAAAATAAATTCGTTCTTTTTTTGTTTGAAAATGTTTATTTCTTGATACAAGTTTAGAAGATTGGAAATTTGCAAAGTATATAAAATTGGACCGTGCGGCAAGTAGTTATATTATACTATATAGGACTAGATAAAATAGTATTTTTGAAAATTATTTTTTCTTTATTTATTTTTTATTTATATATTGATACTGCGAGAGCCGTTGAAATCGCCAAGGTTGACTAAGACGTTGACGAAAAAAACCAATATGCTTCCAACCCAGTTGTGTCAGTAGTGGTGAAAGCGAAAGTGTTGATGAGGAAGAACGTTTATTTAAATAGAGCAATCTCTTATATACTAAAAAAATAACGACAACCTGTTGATTCTTTAGTCATTTTCACGACTTTTTTTCATTTTTTATTTTAATTTTAACTACAACTATATAATTTTCTTTTTTTGTTCCGAAGTTTATTTATTAAAAAATCTATTTTCATTCATAAATTTTTTTAAAATCTTTTCATTTTTTCTAAACTACAGAGCCATCGCTTTGATCAATACTATAGCAAAGCTCTTCCCGCAAATACTGCAGACAAGGCTGGAAGTTTGGACAGAAAATTCGGGAATTCTCCCTGAAAGGCAGTGCGGATTCCGAAAAGGAAAAGGATGTCTAGATAACCTCTATACCTTGAACTCCTTGGTTCAAATGCGCCTGTCTCGGGCTGGTGGAAGACTATATGCAGTTTTTTTGGATTTTAAAAGGGCCTTCGACACGGTATCCCATTCCAAACTATGGAATAAAATGTTTAAAATCGGTATAAGCTCAAAATTTATTAGAATAATAAAAAACCTATATGAAAAATCAAATATCAGGATAAAATCTGATGGTCGTTTTACCGATTCAGTTAGAGTCTCGCAGGGGGCGTTACAGGGCGAGACCCTTAGCCCTCTCTTATTCTCAATTTTTATTTCCGATATAGAAGATTATTTCAAAAATCTCGGATGCAGTGGACTCCCTTTGGACAACTGGACGGACGTTCTATCCTTGCTCTACGTTGACGACCTCGTTCTGCTGTGTGACACACCAGCGGAAGTCAACAAAAAACTTAAAGCCCTGGAATTATTTTGTCAAGAAACGAACTCATGGTAAACTCCGAGAAAATGAAAATAATAATATTCCACAAAGGCCGATTCTCCGGGCAAAGAAATTACCGATACAAGGGAAGCCCTGTCGAATGTGTAGAGAAATATACCTACTTGGGTCTCCCTCTTACGAGAAATGGTATTCATCTGAAGGCGACAACTTTAGATAAAAGTAATCTCAAGATTATATTTTTATTTATTAAGGTAGATGTATCAAATTGATTTTGATCTTTTATAGGGTGTATTCAGTCAGAATCACAGAGTATATATATATAAACAGAGAGCGTACTCAATGTTAATTTCTGGTTTTGTCAGCCATTAGGGTAACCCAATCAGAGCGCAAGGAATTTGAGCAATATTCAAACCAAATTTTAGCCGCTAAATTTAAAATTTTCTTTTTCCTAAAAATATAAATGGAAATGTAGTTAATAAACATATAAATATAATTAAAAACATTTTTAAGTATATAATGAAATCAAATACTTATCTCATGAATCTCATAAATGACAATTTTAACGTATAAATTTATTTATATTTTTAGGAAAAAGAAAATTATAAATTTAGCGTATTTGACAATATTTGAATATAATATATATAGAAATCACATGATCATTTCATCTGTTGACTACCCGGCTCTCTAGCGGATAAAAGTGTCAAAATCTCACTGGGGTGGCAATCGTGACGTCACACAATTTCAAATTCTTCCATTGGAGTGCACCCCCCCTGGTCAGAATAGTAATGTATTTTTTCCAGTGCTGCTTAGATACTATTTAAAAAAAAAAAAAAATATTATTATTGCCTGCACAAATCGATTTACCTTAGCACCACCAAACCTAAATTTTAATAATCTTTTGTATTTATTATAAAGGTAAGTTTAATTTTTTAATACAATTTCTATTTATTTATTTTAATTAAACTTTCATTTCATTTTTTAATATTCAAATCTCTATATTATTTATTTTTGAATTAAAATTTTTCTTTAAAAATTTTCCCATAATTTTCATATATCAATATAATAATTGTTTAGAATAATTTGTTTTTTAATTTATAAAATAATGATTCAATATAATTTAATTTTTTTATTCTAATTTTTTTGACCGCGGCCCGTTACGAGGATTCAAAATATTTCCAGACCCACTTTATTGAAAAAAAGAAAAAAAAAAACAAAAAAATAAACATAATAAAAATCGGGTTATTTGTTTGTTTATTTCATACACCAAAATTGCTGCAAAATATTATTTATATAAGAAAAATACAAGTAAATAATACAATAACTGCTTGGCTTGCTTTAATTTTAATTATTTTTAAATTTTTTTCAGAGCTTAATTTAGTATTCGATTCCTTCTTTTGCACTTTGTTTGGACACAGTCTCCATTTATCAATCGGCAAGGCATTTTTTTATATTATCTATCTATCAATTGCATTATTTGATTTTAATTATTTTTAAATTTTTTTCAGAGTTTAATTCAAACTTCTAAGATGAGTTCTGAACCCTCTTGGTAAATATTTTAATATAAATTTGATAAGTATAGCATAATAATGTTATTGATATATGTTTTTAATTTGTTTTTAATATTTAAAGCAGCAAAACTCGAGATTCAAGAGGAAGAGGAAGCAATGTTGATGATTCGAGTAATAGCAGAGGAAGGGGCCGTGGCCAAGCTCGAGGTAGAGGGGAATGGAGGCCAAATATATAAAAAAAAAACTATAAATATTTATAGTAAGAATTTCTTTACATTTTTTTTTTTTTTTTTTGAGCGCTTTTTGTTGTCCAAAATTTCTTTTTTATTTTTAGAAAAATATTCTTTGAGATGTCTTTGAAAATGATATTCATATTCGATCTTCCTTTTTGCGGAAGAAACAATAAGCGAAAGAGAATGGGGTTTTCTCGCTTCAAGTCTGGTGATACTAGCATAGATGACAATTCAGGAAGAGGAATCACCAGAGTTGAAGCGAGAAAACCACATTCTCTTTCGCTTATTGTTCCTTCCTCAAAAAAGATCGTTGATATCGCGAAATGACATTGCTGCCTTCCATCCTTTCCCGTAGTGGTAAAGCATAATATGACGAGTATGAATATCATTTCCGCATTTTCATCAATTGAACAGGGAAGAATATTTTTCTGAAAAAAAAAGGTAATGAAAGGTTAATTTTTGACAACAAAAAGTGCCTTAATATAAACGGCGGATTATTATGACTATATATATATATATATATTAATACAGTAGATACTCATAGTATTAATGATTTTGTAAAAGAAACCAAGTATGCTGGGACGATTGAATTCACTCACCATAACCATAACATTAAAGGATTTTGTTATCTTTTTTTTAGAAATACACACCGCTGTAAATTTCCAGCCCCATAAGGCAATTATTGTTAAAAAATATAAAAGCCAGCCCCCAGCAAATAATCAAGAAAATCAGGAAAATATTATTAATAATAATATTAATAATGATAAATCCAAAGATACGGATCATAATGAAAAAATGGATGCACAATGAATTAAAAGTTTTTTCTTTTTTTTTTTTTCTTTGGTTTTTTTTATTTTTTGTTAAATTATTAAATGAAACTTATCTTGCTCCTTAGGTGCTCAATAATCCTTTTTTTTTAATTTAAAATGCTTAAAAATCAAGCTAAGTTTGATAAATTAATAAATTGATAAATTAATGTTAATTAATAAATTGATAAATTAATGTTTTCTTAAGGTGCGTACACATTTATTATTTAAATAAACATTATAAGCTATTGATCTGATAGACTTTTTCCTTTTGAAAATAATTAGATGTTTAATTTTAAATTTAATTTAATTTTAAAAAATTCATATGCGAATAGTATAATTATTATTAATTTTAATTCTGTATTTATAAATGCATTAAAAAAAGAAATTTCGTATGATTAAAACTATTAACGAGTTTCTTTTTTCGCTGCTAGAGCCTTCGTTAACTTAAATTCGCCAAGACCAACTTTATCAGTCCTCTATCTTTTTGTAAAAAAAGTACAAAAAAACTAATGTAATTAATTTTAATTTTTATAATTTTATAAAGCTCAAACGATCAAAAAAAAAAAAGTGATGAGGCCCCACGAGGAAGAGGCCACGGTTGGCGGGGCCGAGGAAGTAGAAGTAGAAGCCGTGATTTACAAATAATTACTAAGCATTTCTATATACAAATTTTATATAATATTTATATATGAATTAGTATAAATTAATATGGTAATTATATTTCAGAAATATCTAAAAATGAAATGAAGTTTTAATAAATTATTTAAAATTTTTTAAATATATTAATTTTTTTTATTATTTGATTAAAGCTTGATTGAACAACAAAACGGTGGACAGAGAAATAGAAGGTAAATTATTTCCAATTTAAAAAAAAAAAAAAATATGCTTTATTTTTGTAATTAGGCTACAATTCAATTTTTTTATACAGTCGGAGGGGAAGGAGGGAGGAGCAGTCCTTGCAGGTCCCGGCAAATTTTGCCACCACTCCCGGGAATCCGTTATTTCGTATGTATTTAATAGTTGATACTCTAAATCAAGGGCGTATATCGATTTTTTTTGGCCCGGGGGGGGGGGGGGAGGAAGAAGCCCAACTTATTTTTAAATATCCCCTCCTCCCATCCACAAAATTTTTTAAATTCTCCAAGGGGTTTGACCGCTCAAACAAATTCATTAAAAATCTTATATATAAACCTTTGACCGTCCAGTTCTCGTTGATTTATGTGCAAATGACGTCTATAGACGTTTTCAGTGGCGTAAAATTTTTAAAGCTTTATAGTATATTTGTTTTTGT
>JAKCPI010023405.1:0-12706 GCA_023213315.1 Euborellia annulipes | reverse complement strand
AACATGCAAAAGGGTAGGGCCTCTGGTATCTGAGGCAGCCATTTGCTTTTCATTTGCATAAGTCAGCCTTCGAGTATATGTTGTATGAAATCGGACTTGACTTTTAAAATAAAAATTAATTGGATAAATAAGAAATTGAATTGTAAAATAAAAAATTAATTCAGGAAAATTATTTTTACTTTCTCTTAGCCTATATATGAAATATATAGGAGAGAAAGTATTGCGATCATGTCAAAAATTCGATGTCGAGATTTTGATGGATATACATGTTTTGGAGGTCCCCTGAGTCCAAAAAGTGGGTCCCGCAAATTGGTCTGTGTGTGTGTGTGTCTGTATGTGTGGACAGATTTTTAGCATGAAGGAGTTGAGCTACCGGGTTGAAATTTTATATTTAACTTAAGTACCTTTGAAGAATCTCAAAATAAGCTTTTGAACAAAATCGGCCAAAAAGTACTAGTACTTTACTGATGTACTTTTTCAGTTTTTTTCGATTTTCTCAAAATTCCCTCCAAGGATTTTTTTTAAAATTCAAAAATCAATTATTTTTTAGATGCTCTTTAAAATGTATATTCTCATTTTGCCGTTGAAATCTTCTGAAGACCACTTTACTCTTGTTCTTCATAGGAAAGATAGAAATGGTTGCCATGGTAACGGAATTTAAATCTTTTTCTTTTTATTAGATTAAAAATCAATTATTATTTAAATTCCCATTTATTTTTTTTTTTTTTATTTCTGTTTTAATTGTTTCAAAGAAAACATATATATATATCTCTCCCACTTGCAAACATTTTCGTCTCTCTCTACTCTTTTTAAATTCCCTTTCCACCTTATCTTCGCATAGAAACAATGTTAATTTCCTATAGGGATTTGTATGTTAATTTCGATTCAAAAGGGGGTCCCCTTTGGAACTTTTTACGCATTTAAAATTTTTTTTTCCAATTCTTATGAAATTTTGTATTTATTTACGAATCTATATTGTGTATAAAATGTCCAAATATGAGATTAAAATTTTGAAAAATAACCATAGTTTATTTGAAGCAGTCAACATTTAAAATGCAAGTTTGAAACTAAGGTGCTATCGGAAACTAAATATATCTCGACACAAAAAATCTGGTGTGACCAGCACAGTGCGCAACTTTCTCTTACCGAAGGGTAAGAGAAAGTTGTGTGCTGTGCGCCAGTCACACCAGATTTTTTTTTTATTTCCCCACACTAATTAACGATAATTTAGGTTATATAATTTCAAACGACAAATTGTACATCGGGGTAGCAGCCCTTCGTCTAGAAAAGAAGCATAGGCCTGCATGGCAGGCCGGGCCGTAGAGGAAAGCAAGTGTTATGTACGAATTTATATATATAAATATATAATAGGGGGACGCAAAAAAAAAACCGATTTAAAGGTCGCTCAAAAAATTTTTTTTTTTTAATTTGTCAATATTTGACAAAATACTGTATAATTAATCGAAGGTCTACTGTTATCCTTAATTTGAAAAATAGCAAGTTATTAAAAAATTATATTTTTCAGTATTCCTGTTTGATTTATACTTTCTCTTACCTCTATATATGTTAATATATATAGAGAGAAAGTATTGGATTCATGTAAAAAATTCGATGTCGAGATTTTAATGGATATACACGTTTTGAGGTCCCCTGAATCCAAAAAAGTGGTTTTCGCGACATGGTCTGTCTGTGTGTGGGTGTGAGTGTGTATTCAATTTTAAGCATGAAGGAATTGAGCTAGGAGGTTGAAATGTTATATTTAAGTTAAACACCCCCGGGACCGTGAAAATAAGCATTTAAACAAAATCGGTCAAAAAGTACTAAGTACTAGTACTTTACTGATGTAGTTTTCCAGTTTTTTTCGATTTTCTCAAAATTTGATCCAACGATTTTTTTTTAAATTCAAAAATCAATTATTTTTTAGATGCTCTTTAAAATGTATATTCTCATTTTACAATTGAAATCTTCTGAAGACCACTTTACTCTTGTATTTCAAAGGGAAGATAGGAAAAATGGTTGTCATGGTAACAAAATATAAATATTTTCTCATACTTATAAATTTTACATCTTGAATTCTAATATCTTTGGAGAAACTAAATACATGTCGACACGAAAAATCTGGTGTGAAAAGCACAGAACACAACTTTCGATTACCGAAGGTAAGAGAAAGTTGTGTGCTGTGCTTGCGTCTAGTTATATATAAAATAATTAGATTGATTCCCAGAAAAAAAAATCATTGTGTGGTTTTATGAAACCACGATGCAAGTGAAACTTTTTTCGGATCGTAGGCGTTTAACTGAAAATTTTCCAGAGGCCACAACAGCCTATTAGCTCGGATCAAAAAGAGTCCTCCCTGATAAAAATCGACAGGCCACTTCCTCCCCCTCTACTCCTTCCAGGACAGCAGCAGGAGAGGAATAAACTGAATTGTAGGCCTGACTCTCAAATCAGGAGTCAAAATCGTTGTTGACATTATTTACTTCAATCCATCTCTTGACGTGAACTTTGTGTGGGAACCTTTCGAGGCAACTCTGAATTCCATAATTTCTTCGAGAAGCGACGAGCTTTTATTACAAGGAGGTGACTGGAACTGCTAATGCTAACTGCTTTCTTCGATCCTCGACCTGGGGGTGAGTCTGGCCACTTCGGGTTCGGACCACTTTCCTGTCATAATAGATCTGAATTAGAGGAACCATCCACTCGGTCCATAAAAAACTAAAATAAGAGATTCAAAATTAAGATGGAATGCCTCGAATAAACACTGGTATGACAACGAGTGCTTAATGGCAAAGAGAAACTTGACAAATTGATTCACAAAAAGTGTGAATGCTTCCAAAATTTAAAAAGAGCTATGAGGATCAGTGCCTTCGAGCTAAACGGATGACCTGATTTCGGGAGATGCTCCATCACAGTTACATATATTTTTATTTTTTTAATTAATGTTTTTATAAAAAAAAAAAAATAGTTTTAAAGTAAAAATCAGATAACTTATTTATTAGAAAAAAAAAAAATATTTTTTTCATTTCTGCTCTCTTTTTCAAAGAGAAGAAAAGAGAAATAATGTATTAGTAATAATTAGATTTGTATTTAATTATTATAGGGCCTAGTGAGTGAAGTAGAGTAAATAATGTAAAAATCATTCGGAATGACGTTCGAAAAGAGCGCCAGAGCAATAGCGAAATAGCCGTGCCAGGAGAGAAGGGACGGGGCGGGGCGTCGCGATTTGAGGGTTTCAAGAGAGGAAAGAGAGAGCAGGCCTGGAACAGGCGCAACGAAAACTGTATCGGGTAAGAAAGAAACGACACTCTAATGTATTTGATCAATGCGCAAGCGCAAGATATCAGGTACGAGTGAGAAACGAATACCGAGCAAATAACAGATACTTGTTGTATCTGTTATTTGAGTATCAACAACTCGGGCATACTCGACTGGACCTGGACAGGACGCGTATCTGTTTCTCACTCGTACCTGATTCTCGCGCTTGCGCATTGATCAAATACTTGCTTTTCACTTTAGAGCGTCGTTTATTTACCCGAAACAGTTTTCGTTTCGGCTGTTCTCTCATTCCTTCTCTCTTGCGACCCTCAACTCGCGACGCCCCGCCCCGTCTCTTCTCTCGTGACAGGGCAATTTCGCTATTGCTCTGGCGCTCTTTTCGAACGTCATTCCGAATCATTTTTACATTTTTTACTCTACTTTTCTCACTAGGTCCTATAATAATTAAATACAAATCTAATTATCTTTATATATATAATTCTTCTGTACGTGTGTATGTGACTGAACTCCTCCTAAACGACTGAACCGATTTAGATGAAATTTTTTGTGTATGTTTGTGAGAGTCCCGGACAGGTTTTGTTTCACAAATAACAATAAGTTAATGAGTAATTTACCGTTAAAATAAGAAAAAAATAAAAATTAGGAGAAATTGTTGCCATGGTAACAAAATATAAATATTTACCCATGTTTACTATTTTTTATTTATTTACATTTTGAATTCTAAAATATCGGCGTAAATTTTATATCTGTGTACCGGGAGAGTCCCGGAAAGGATATGATTCATAAAAAATCTTAAGTTCATGAATAATTAACCGTTAAAATAAACTCTATATATAAAAATGAAAAGGGAAGGCGAGCAAGGGGGGTCCAGGGGGCGCAGCCCCCTGGCTAGGCGTAAAGCCCCGCCGAAGGCGGGGCTTTGCGTCTAGTTACTTATATATTATTTCTATTTTCTCCGCTTTAAGAAAGAGAGCAGAAATGAAAAAAAATTTTTTTTTTTTTTTAATAAATAAGTTATCTGATTTTTACTTTGATATTTAAATACCCGATACTTTTTGCTCGTACCCATTATGTGTACCTGTTACTTTTTCCTACCTGATACAAAATATCAGATTGATACAGTATCACCCATGTCTAGTGTGAATGAGAAAAAAGTCTGAATGTTTTTTAATTGAAGATTTGAATCATTTTAAATTATTTTAAAAATTATATTTTATCAATTTAAAAATAGAATAATTAAATCTCACAATTATTTTTTTATAATTCGTCATATATATTAAATTTCAACTTTTTTATTTTTGTCGTCACGACTTGCAACGCCAAATGTTGAAGAGCCGAAAAAGTTCCATTTTTAAAAAATAGGAATTTTTGAGTTATGACACTCTTCACCATATGAGCGATATATTGCGAGCGTCTACTATTTTGATCATATAATAATTTTTTTTTTTTTTTAATTTTTGCAGTTGGGAAAAACTCAATTGCGCTTTACGATTATTCCTTCCAAACAACCAAATATAGTAAAATAACTCAGATTACCGCGTAGTCGAGGGAGTACGCAGGAACACGCATACAGGGCAAACCCCACCCAGCATCGGCAGGCCAACTGCAGTTGCTAATGCTAAATTTTCGTATTTAAATAATTTTTTTCTTTTAACTTGTAACAATTAATTTGCTTTATGTTAATGTTATTGAGGTTTTTTAACTTTCTCTTACCTATGTATATATGTAATATATATATAGAGAGAAAGTATTGGATTCATGTCAAAAATTCGATGTCGAGATTTTGATGGATCTTCACGTTTTGAGGTCCCCTGAATCCAAAAAAGTGGTTTTCGCGACATGGTCTGTCTGTCTGTGTGTCCGTCTTTTTTTTTTTTTTTTTTTTTTTTCGAGGGTCGGTGGAAATCTTCTTAGACACTGTTGAGCCCGTACTCAACAGCGTGTGGGATTTTTACCCACTAAAACCACCTCCCTGCAGGCGACCTCCTCCCCCCTGCGGAACCACAATGACGTATAACTTCGCAGGAGGGTGTCTTCAGCTATAGATAGCTCTTGCTCCTAATTAGTTGTTTCTCTCTCTCTCCAGTCGTCTGAGTTCTCTCATTATCTGCGCGGCGAACAATCTTACTGCTGTCCAATTTTCGACCGCCTCCAGCATATGTGCCACGATGTTCTCTGGTTCCGGCATCACTCCAAGAGCCTCCTCCAAATTTCTGCGCTCTTCAGCGAAGCGCATGCAGCGGAAGAACACATGCTCTGCGTCCTCAACCTCTCCATCACAGCTGGGGCATCCAGGCGCGCTGTCATGACCAAACCGGAACAAATATGCACGGAAACAGCCATGCCCGCTAAGCATCTGGGTAAGGTAGAAATCTATCTCCCCATGCCGACGATTCATCCAGGGTTCGATGTCGGGTATAAGGCGGTGCGTCCACCGACCCTTACTTGACTGGTTCCAGAGATTCTGCCACTCTGAGATGGAATCCTATCTTATTTCTTCTCGGTTTTCTTCTCTGTTGCAGTATCTCCTTCGTTGTTCATGGATCATGGACTAATATGGTGACTGGCAACATCCCGGCAATAATACACACAGCGTCCAGTGATATCGTGCGGAAAGCACTGGCCACTCTGTGTGTCCGTCTCTCTCTCTCTCTCTCTCTCTCTCTCTCTTCTGTGTGTGTGTGTTCAATTTTAAGCATGAAGGAATTGAGCTATGAGGCTGAAATTTTATATTTAAGTTAAACACCCCCGGGACCGACAAAATAAGCTTTTAATCAAAATCGGCCAAAGAGTACTAGTACTTTACTGATGTAATTTTTCAGTTTTTTTCGATTTTCTCAAAATTCGCTCTAACGATTTTGATTAAAATTCAAAAATCAATTATTTTTTAGATGCTCTTTCAAATGTATATTCTCGTTTTGCCCTCAAAATTGTTTTAAGCACACTTTACTCTGGTGCTTCATAGGAAAGATAGGAGAAATGGTTGCCATGGTTACAAAATATAAATATTTTCCCATACTTATAAATTTTACAACTGAATTCAAATATTCCCTACTGCCGGGAACTAAATACATGTCGACACAAAAATCTGGTTTGACAAGCACAGTACACAACTTTCGATTACCGAAGGTAAGAGAAAGTTGTGTGCTATGCGCCAGTTACACCAGATTTTTTTATATTAGTGTTATTGTATCAATTTCTTTTAATAATGGTTTTGTAATTCATATTAATTTATAATTTACTTCATACTAATGTTATTTATGCCATATTTTTTGTAATGATGTAATTTTTATTAATTTAGTTTTTGATGTATTATTTATTGTAAACTGGTTTAGGGTAAGGCGAAGAAGCCAAACCTAAATAAAAAAAAAAAAAAAAACTTATAACAAATTTGATTCAAATATTATATATCATTTTACTCCGGAGAAATTCTAGGTTCTCAATATAGGCCACAGGGGAGTATATAAGGGGGGGGGCAAAGGGCCCTCCCCCCGAAGGGAAAAAGTTCCGTGGGGCGGGGAAAATTTCGTGTCTCTAAAAAAAAGGTAAAGTGATTTTCACGGTCGTGAAAGAAACAGAAAGTTGAGAGAAAATGGAAAAAAGTATTATGTAAGAGAAAAAGAAGAAAAATGAAATTACGAAGTAGCAAGGAAGCCTAGAGTACTTGTTAATAAAAGCATCAAAGATTGAGATTCTCTTAAAACTAGTGATACTAGTTCAAAGCCTTTTCAATTTGAACGACAGGAGCTTAGAAAATTTTTAGAATCATTGCCAGCATTGGAATTGCACTACTGTCGTGCTAGCACAGTACGCAGAAAAAGTATTTGTTGCCAGAGTGGCGATCAAAACGATCCCTTTACGATTTTTATGTAAACGATTGGTGTAAAACCCGCAAAGTGTATCCTTTGTCTAATTGCAAGTTTAATGAAGAATTTGATGTACAAAATCTGGGATTATACTATCCTAAAAAGGACCAATGTAAGATATGTGCTCTTTTTAAAGTTGGCAATAAGTCGTAAGAAAATTATTTAGAACATCAACGTAAGAAAGAAGAAGCTAGAGCAGAAAAAGATAAAGCTGAAGAAAGTGTCGTTTTTACGGTTGACTTGCAGGCGGTTCTGATGGCACCCAAATCAAAGATTAGTAGTTTATACCACAGAACAAAGCTTCAAAATACACAATCTTGCCTTTTATAATTTGAAGAAAAAAGATGGCTATTGCTATTTATAGAACGAAACCGAAGGAGGTTTAAACTCTGAAGAGTTTGCAAGTATGTGGGTCAGTTTAATTGAGAACAAGGTTTTAAGAGAAAATAAACAAGAAAGACTAAATAAAATCAAAACAGGAACTGTGTAATGTCTAATGCATTGCTATTGACGGCTATAAACCACAACATAATCATAGAACAAAAGTTTCTAGAAGTTGTACATACACAGATGGAAGCGAACAGCAATCATTCCTCTGTTGAGCGAGCTCTCAAAAACAAAAAACATCAATGTTCCTGTGGAGTATATATCTATTTGCGGAACGGCAAGAAAAAACCCTAGACCTTATGAACCATACCTTTTTCAAAAGTTTTGATGAAGTAAATTTTTTTAAAAGCATTCGTCCTGGACGTGGTAAAGGTGACACTAAAGTTACTGATATAAGAGCTCACTCACCACAGTACACTCCAAACATGGACGTATTTTTTAAATTAAGATTCACAGATGAATGGAAAATTCTACCCCAAAGAAAACAACAGACAGTAATTGCATTGCCTTTGATTCTCTAAAAAATAAGTTTCTAAAAAAAAAAAGAAAAATCCAAAAGTAAGTTTGAAGACCTATAATAATTAAAAACCACTATCGTCATTATTATGATAATTTACTTCATGATTAGTCGTACAAAAAAATGTAGGCCTATTATAAAAAGTAAAAAATCAGAAATAAAATATATTATTATTATTATTGATGAAAAGTCATTACTCGAATAGTAGAGTTCAATATTTTACCGAAGGCGAGCTGCGCAACTAGTCTCATATACAAAAAAGCGCCACTCGTTTTTCGAGTTGGAAAAGCAAAAAAAAGCAAGAAGTCAAGCAAACTGAATACTTAAGCCTGTCTGTCTAGCCTGTTTTTTTCTTTTTTCCAAGTAGAAGAAATTAATTATGCATTCAGAAATTTTTTTTCCCCAAATATGTAAACTTGAAAATTAGATTAGTCTTCGTTAAAGGGAAGGAAAAGGGCTTGATTATTTTTTGGCGATACAAAAAATCAGATTGGTGTTTTTTTTTTTTTTTTTTTTTTTGTTTTATAATAAAACGAAATATTTATTTTAGAAAAATGAATAAAAAAGTTAATTTTACAGACTAAAAAATATTTTTAAATCTTTATCCACATATTTCTTGAGTGTGGAAGTGGCTGTGATTAATATCTTAAAAGAATGGAAGGAGGTAGCAGCCAGGAAGGAGCGTCTCCAAAACAAACTCCCAGATATTCGCGACGTTTCGGTCCAAATTTATTTGACCATCATCAGGCAATCAGGAGTTGTCATATGTAAATTTGTATAAATATATTTAATCATATGTTGCTTCGGACTTGTTAATGACATTAAAATTTTGCTCATCTGCAATCGAAGGCTTCCACCTAATTTTTTTAACAATTGAATTTGTTTCCAATGCAACTTTAAAAGTTATTTTCAATAAAAATATTAAATTCCAGCAAATTCTTAATAATAAATCTAAATTAAATAAAGTCAATAGTCAATTTAATAATAATGTAAATCTCAACTTCTAAATTAAATTAAATTCTCAAATTCTTATAAATAAAAATAAATATTATTAATAATATTCAAAAAAAATATTATTCGAGAGAGTGAGTCAAGGCCAAATCAATTAGGTCAAGAGAGGGGCGTTCGTGTGTTTCCGAGAGAGGAGAGGGAATCCCGAACCCCTTCATCGGTGAGCCGAACAACTCACTCATGATCAAAACACCATATGAAAAGCATCATTCGAGACCAAGTGGAGACATCTTGGGCCATGTACCTGACCATTGAGGTATCTCTGTGGACCAGTCGACTACTGGAGGCTGTGTGTCCAGATCGGTGACGTCATCCAGGTGCTCCAGGGGGGGCGAAATCGCTACTATCAACCAGATAAGTGATCAACACTTCCCCCCCTCTCTCTCTCTCTCTCGAATTAATTAAATAACAACCAAAATACAAACATAAACAATCACATTAATTAAATAATCTTATAGTTAATTTTTTTTGATAATTACAAGCAATATGTCTTTATATACATTTTAATGGAATGCTGATTACAAAGATGACTTATTTTCTCTTCCCTCAACATTGGGGGTGGGGGCTCGAGCCCCTGGGGCCTCTTGAGTAGGCTTCTATGTCTCTGTCATTATACTTTAAAAAAAAATTATTCGCTAAAAAATAAATATCATTACTATAATATAAAGCTCTAGCCACTAACTTCTGTTTTATTTAATTCAATTCAATTCACACCCAAACAGACTGCTGTCCATTAATTTGGGAAGCAACAATACAAAAAAAAATCACATCATAGTATACAGAAAAATCACAATAGTCACAAAAAAAGACATCATACAATTAAAAAAAAAAAAAAAAAAAAATCATATAAAACACACTACAAAAAAATATCACATTATAAAAAAAAAATCTCGTTGTCAAAAGTAAAATAAAACAAAATATAATAAAAATATATAAGGAAAGGGAGAATAAAAACCAGCAATTGATGGAGCCTCTCACATCATCTTTAATTAGCAAATATTTCGACCGGCATCACGCCTAGTCATCATCAGTACAAACAAATGATTTGGCGGAGGGCCCGTGTCAAATAATAATTGAGGATTATTTTAAAATTTTTCATAGAAGCAGGGGTCAGACGCAAGTGCGAGATAAACTTCGAGAAAAAATACATACATATCACAAAAAAAATATATCACACCAATTGAAAGAAAAAGAAAAAAAAATATATCACATTATTTTTCAAAAAATCACAAAAAATATCACATTTAAAAAAAATGAACAAATATCATATCACAAAAAAATAATATTTTTAAAAGAATATAACGTCAAAACAAAATGAAAAATACTTTCTCTCTCTACACACCCCACATACAGGGCAAGAGAAAGTAAAAAAAATCAACAAATCAATACAAACAAAAAAAAAAAAAAAAATACAAAAATTTAAGGCTATGACTCAAATGACCCTCTATTCATACTCCTATTGGATAGTGACATCATCGTTGTTCCTGTTTACCACTCTCTCTCGCTGTTTGCCACTCTCTCTCGCTGTTTGGCCAGAGACAGAGGAAGTGGACTCAGTGAAGAAAATTTAAAACATTAAAATTTTGCGCCGAAGGCGAAGCAATTTGCAAAATTTCCAAACAGTGAGCAAGTATAAATTTGATGCATTTGCTCATCGAGGCATGTAAGGGGATCCAGGGGGGCTTTACCTCTTATTTAGAAAAATAATATAATTATTTCAATAATATTAATAAGAATATGAACGCCCGAGGGGCTTGGAGTAGTTGGTAGCGTGCCTACCTTCTATACCGAACGTCTCGGGTTCGGATCCCAGGCAGTCCGATAATTTTATTTAAGGCATTTGGATACCAAATGACTTAAATAAAAATGCCTGGACCCCCCAATTGATATATTAAACATACTGATTATCGTAAAAAGTCTTAAATGGCCTCAGTTGCCGAAAAGACTGTGTGAATGTGAGTGTGAATGAGAAAAAAGTGTGAATGTTTTAAAAAAAAAATATGGGGATTGACTTCCCCGAGACTTTCTCGTATATTCTTTTGGAATTACGTCTGGGTGTGTGTGGGAACACGATTGCTTAAAAACCAAAGCATCTAGATCGATGAAATTTGGTATATGCTCCTTACACCCTAAAATTGTAGATTTCTATCAACTTTTGGAGTAAATACGTCACTAGGAAGTAGTACTTTACTTAAAAAGTTTTTTCAAAATTTCGAAATTTTCAATTTTTTGTTATATTATGATAAAATACTCTATTTTAAAAGCTTTTATTCTTTGACATTTTTACGAAAACTGAATAGTTTTTGAAATAATCACAGAAGAAATAGAAAATATTCGTTAATTTTGATAAAAAATCAAAACAAAATCATACAGGTGTCATAAAAAAAGGGTAAATATAAACAAATGAATTTGTGAAACAAATGAATTTGTTTATATTTACCCTTTTTAATGACACCTGTATGATTTTGTTTTGATTTTTTACAAAATTAACGAATATTTTCATTTCTTCTGGATTATTTCAAAAACTATTCAGTTTTCGTAAAAATGTCAAAGAATAAAAGCTTTTTAAAATAGAGTATTTTATCATAATATAACAAAAAAATTGAAAATTTCGAAATTTTGAAAAAAACTTTTTTTAAGTAAAGTACTACTTCCAAGTGACGTATTTACTCCAAAAGTTGAGAAATCTACAATTTTAGTGTAAGGAGCATATACCAAATTTCATCGATCTAGCTGCTTTGGTTTTAAGCAATCGTGTTCACACACACACACACACACACACACACACACACACACCCGACATAATGCCAAAAATGGCTTTTTTTGGACTCAGGGAGGTCTAAAACGTGGAGAAACATCAAAATCTCGAAGTCGAATTTTTTACGATTACATAACTTTCTCTATAACGAGAAAGTAAAAAAAGAATATGAACAAGAAAAGACGAAATTTTCAAATATTGGATATTCCCTTTTCATAGATTATTTTTTCAAAACATTACAAAATCTGAGCCCCCACCTTAAAATTTTATGGTCATTCTAATAATAGCCTGAGTTTATTTTGTCCATCAGCCCTTTGTCACGTTTCAATATTATCTGTAAAGCAGAGAGAAGTTGATATGGTTTGAGGGAAATCATTTGTTTTTCTGCCGATGTAATTATAAAAAAATTAATAAAAAATCGGCGGGCAAATTCGGGCAAAAAGTTCCGATGCAATCATGTTCTACAAGTATTCTAGTTTCAGAATCTATTGATGTGGTTAGGGATCCGCATGGATCCCATATACTTTTTTGAAATTGAAAAAAATTTAATATTTTCTTTGGCTGGTGATGGGTAGGCAGCCAGGATTGGAAATAAAACACGAAATTTTATCTCATTCTACTTCGTCGACGTTTCGGGTGCTAATCGCCCCCTTCCTCAGGACCTGGTCGACAATTTTTAATTTTAGAAAAAATAAAATATACATTGCAAATATACATAAATATTAGAAGTTATTAGAAACTTCTTTTCATTTGCTACTTGCTGAGCAGGTGTCAATTATAACAAAACGATGTCATTTGTTGTGATTTTAACATTTTTATTATAATGTGTAATTTTAAGTAGCAAGTATGCTTTCATTCAATACAAGGTGTTGTTGAAGCAAATGTCTCGAT
>JAKCPI010023403.1:0-19090 GCA_023213315.1 Euborellia annulipes | reverse complement strand
ATAAATAGGTTAATAAATAAATAAATAGGTGAATAAATAATTATGTGAATAAATAAGTGAATGCGGTTTTGAAATGAGGAGCAACAAAAAAGATGGAATGAAAATGAAGAAATCGAAACGTGGCGTGAATCAGGGAAGCAAAATTCGAGTCAGTGAGGAAAATATAGGTCCAGCAAAGGTAGAATCAATTGTAAAGGAAAAGTAAGAAGAATATAAATAGAAAAGATATAAGGATGGGGCAGGAAGGCAGATTCGCTAAGCACAAAAAACGTAAAGTAGGAATCCGACGCGTCGCCAACAGCGAAAAAAGGTGTGATGCAAGGCTTATGAGCGAGCAAAACGAAGTTGCCGGAAGCCGTTGTGCCATCCACCCAGGTAGTCGGAGACCCATAATGCCTTGCGGTTGCCCCTAGTGGTGATCAGTCACATCAGAGCGGCTCAAAGCAATCGGGACTCGACCCGCGAGTTTCGACAAAATGATTTATTAAGAATTTAAGGACCTTCTCGTTGATAGGGTATTGCATAATTATTAGTAAGTTTGCACAGTCATTGAACGATGACCAGCAAATGAGTGTGTTCGAAATGGTCACGAACGACCCACAAGTGGGAAGAGAGTGCAAATGCTCCATCTTCAATTTGGACAACTAACAAGTCAAGTTCTCTTTATAAGAACAATCTGTTGCCTTTTTTACGCTTTATAAGAGGTAATATAGAAACGACTTTTGAAGACTTCACAAGTCGCCGATTGTTAATAATAATAATGAAAGGATGAGTCTGTCAGAATAATGAAATGTCTTAATGTAATCATCATTATACTTCTGTTTACAATAATAAAAAAAAAAAGTTAATAATAAGTTGATTTAAAATGGAAGTCCTCAAAGGTTTATAGAATTAAAAATAAAAATAAATTAATAGAAAGTATTTGATATGAAGTACATGTATATAAATTTTCATTTTTGTTTACTGGTGGCAACATAAATGACTAGTGAAAAATTTTTTGATTAATTGCTACAGAGACCTTATATAACAAACTACCTTTGGTCAGTTTATTAGGAGATTAAACAACTGCCCTATGCTCTTGATTAATTGAAAAGTGAGTTGGTTATTTGGGTAATCTGCTTATCAAGAAACCAAACACGATCGAATTTATATAGCACTGATTCTTATTCAGGGCCGTTTTTCCGGCAAAATTTGAGAAAAAAATAACCTCTTATTTATATAAAGGAGACATGTACATTTACCATAGACTTAGTAAATATAACTGAAAAGTATTTGATGTTAAAAACTGACTGTGTAACTGGTCGCACCAGATTTTGTGTAGACATATATTTAGTTTCCGCAGATATATTAAAATTCAAAATTTATAAACATAGAAAAATAAAATGGTCTTCAAACAATTTGCAAAATGAGAATATACATTTTAAAAAGCATCTAAAAAATAATTGATTTTTTGAATTTTAATCAAAATCGTTAGAAGAAACTGAAAAAGTACATCAGTAAAGCACTAGTACTCTTTGGACGATTTTGTTTAAAAGCTTATTTTCACCCCTTGGGGCGGGGGAGGGGGGTGCCTAATTTAAATATAAAATGCCTAACTTAAATACAAAATTTCAGCTTCGTAGCTCTTATCGTTGTTGAGATATTTTGTTCACAGACAGACACACAGACAGGCCATGTTGCGAAAACCACTTTTTTTGGTTTCGGGGGACCTCAAAACGTGTATATCCATCAAAATCTCGACATCGAATTTTTGACATGAATCCAAAACTTTCTCTCTCTATAATTATATTAACATATATAGAGGTAAGAGAAAGTAAAAGGTACGTATAAGTAATCAGTCGTCCACTGGCATATTAGGGTGTACTTCAGTGTTGGGGTGGTTTAATGAGGGGGGGGGGGGCAAGAGTTCACTGCTTAGAGGAGGCAAATGCCTAAATCCACTCCTGTTCTTATTTATATATAAGAATTATTATTATATAAAAAATCTGGTGTGACTGGCGCACAGCACACAACTTTCTCTTACCCTTCGGTAAGAGAAAGTTGTGCACCGTGCTGGTCACACCAGATTTTTTGTGTCGAGATATATTTAGTTTCCGATAGCACCTTAGTTTCAAACTTGCATTTTAAATGTTGACTGCTTCAAATAAACTATGGTTATTTTTCAAAATTTTAATCTCATATTTGGACATTTTATACACAATATAGAATCGTAAATAAATACAAAATTTCATAAGAATTGGAAAAAAATTTTAAATGCGTAAAAAGTTCTAAAGGGGACCCCCTTTTGAATCGAAATTAACATACAAATCCCTATAGGAAATTAACATTGTTCCTATGCGAAGATAAGGTGGAAAGGGAATTTAAAAGAGTAGAGAGAGACGATAATGTTTGCAAGTGAGAGAGAGACATATATGTTTTCTTTGAAACAATTAAAGACACAAATAAATTTTACTCATGGTCACACTCACACTCACACTCACACACACATTCACACAGTCTTTTCGGCAACTCAGGCCATTTAAGACTTTAGACGATAACCGTTATTATATAAATATACATATAGGGGTCCAGCCATTCTTATTTAAGCCATTTGGTATCCAATTGGCTTAAATAAAATCATCGGACTGCCTGGGGTCCGAACCCGCGACGTTTGGTATACGAGGTTAGCACGCTAACCTCTACGCCATGCCCCGGGGGCACAAATAAATTTTAAAAAAATGGGAATTTAAATAATAATTGATTTTTAATCTAATAAAAAGAAAAAGATTTAAATTCCGTTACCATGGCAACCATTTCTATCTTTCCTATGAAGAACAAGAGTAAAGTGGTCTTCAGAAGATTTCAACGGCAAAATGAGAATATACATTTTAAAGAGCATCTAAAAAATAGTTCATTTATGAATTTTAAAAAAAATCCTTGGAGGGAATTTTGAGAAAATCGAAAAAAACTGAAAAAGTACATCAGTAAAGTACTAGTACTTTTTGGCCGATTTTGTTCAAAAGCTTATTTTGAGATTCTTCAAAGGTACCTAAGTTAAATATAAAATTTCAATCCGCTAGCTCAACTCCTTCATGCTAAAAATCTGTCCACACACACACACAGACCAATTTGCGGGACCCACTTTTTTTGGACTCAGGGGACCTCAAAACATGTATATCCATCAAAATCTCGACATCGAATTTTTGACATGATCGCAATACTTTCTCTCCTATATATTTCATATATAGGGTACGAGAAAAGTAAAAGTGGTTTTCGCGACATGGTCTGTCTCTGTGTGTGTGTGTCTGTGTGTGTGTCTGTGTGTCTGTGAACAAAATATCTCAAGAACGAAAAGAGCTAGGAGGTTGAAATTTTATATTTAAGTTAGGCACCCCCATGGGACGTGACACGAAGCTTTTGAACAAAATCGACCAAAAAGTACTAGTACTTTACTGATTCACGTTTTTCAGTTTTTTCGATTTTCTCAAAATTTGCTCCAACGATTTTTTTTTTAATTCATATATCAACTATTTTTTAGTTGCTCTTTAAAATGTATATTCTCATTTTGTGATTGAAATCTTCTGAAGACCACTTTACTCTTGTTCTTCATAGGAAAGATAGGAGAAAATGGTTGCCATGGTAACAAAATATAAACATTTTGCCAGACTTTTTTTTTTTTTTTTTTTTTTTTTTTTTTTTAAAACATTCACACTTTTTTCTCATTCACACTCACACTCACACACACATTCACAGTCTTTTCGGCAACTCAGGCCATATAAGACTTTTTACGATATCCGTTATTAATAAATATACATATAGGGGTCCAGGCATTCTTAGTTAAGCCATTTGGTATCCAATTGGCTTAAATAAAATCATCCGGACTGCCTGGGGTCGAACCCGCGACGTTTGGTATATGAGGTTAGCACGCTAACCTCTACGCCATACCCCGAGGGCTTTGCCAGACTTATAAATTTTACATCTTGGAAATCGATTGTACCGTACTGTCGGAAACTAAATACATGTCGACACAAAAAATCTGGTGAGACAAGCACAGTACACAACTTTCGATACCGAAGGTAAGAGAAAGTTGTGTGCTGTCGCCAATCACCCAGATTTTTATATTACATGTCAATGATATCTTATCATAATACATAAATTAAATTCATGTGCATTTATTCATTTTCATTTTTTTTTTCCTTTTTTTTCCCCTTATAATTCACAATTCCCCACCTGTCAATTATTTTCCCTAGGGTGTAGGGCACACATATCTTCCATATGCTGTGAGATTCTGCTCTAAACCTTCTTGCCACTCTTGATATTCTTATGCTAAGTAGATTTTATTGTCAATATCAAGTGAGTATATACTCTTTAATAATATTTAATGGATGGAAATATACGAGATGTGTTCATAAAGAAACCAAACTTTTGCTGTCTCACCTTTATTGCTTATTGTACATTTTAAGCACTGTTCCCTTCAAAATAGTTCCCTCTACTGAGAATAACCCGTTCCCATTGTTTCTTCCATTTTACTAAGATGTTAATGAATTGTACAGTATTGCATTATTTTATATTAGTACATTTATCTTTATTATGGCTAATATGCGGGAGCTACGCCCTTGATTAAAGAACGGTTGAACATAGATTACAAATTACATTAATTATATTCCTCTCCGTTTTTATTCCACAGGTCCAAAGTAACCAGGCCAGGATCTTTTTGTATTTCCATGGTATCAGATAGAGGGTAAAAAAATTTCGAAACTCTCCACCTCCATCCCAATCTCTCCAAGTTTGTTTGGCATTCCCTACAAGAGTTCTATGTAAACACCTTTGGATACACGGCAGACATCCAGGCGAGAGCCCAACTCCGTTCAATACAATTTTTTATCTTGCTAGATCTGGTGTTCCCCAGGGCTCTACTCTTGGGCCATTACTTTGTACTCTTCATCAATGACATTGCAGAAGTATTAAAATGTCAGAAACTGTTATTTGCTGATGATTTAAAAATCTTTCATCCAATTAAGAACTTAAAGGATTGTCATTTTCTCCAGGAGAGTCTCAAGGGATTATGGGACTGGTGTACTATTAACAAATTAGATTTTAATTTGAGCAAATGTAAAATTATAACGTTTACAAACAAATTAACACCCATCGTATTTGATTACAATTTAAATAATGTCATATTAACTCGTGTTGATAGTGCTGATGATCTCAGCGAGGTGTTTGACTCTTGGCTAACGTTTTTTTTTTTTTTTTTTTTTTTTTGGAATGGGTGCATAAGGTCCGAAGACCTATAATGACCAATAGTCACATGCAGCCAGGAAGAAAATAAAAACAAAAGGAGAAGCATAAAGGGGAAACTCAACTGCGGGAACTGAGAAGATGCCTGTTGAGGTTAGACTTGTTTCTCATATAGACGGCATGTGTGCCGATGCACACAAAATGCTGGGTTTCATTATTAGATACACCAACTAAATACCATCGCTGTGTTGTATCGTGCATATGTTTATTTATTTATTTATTTTTAAAATGTACATAGGGCCTTCGGCCCCTCTTAGTGTACAAGTTTATGAGAAAAAATAAAAAGTATATATAGAAAACAAAAGTAATTGCAAAAAATAAATGTCAAAATATTGAATTGGGTATAGGAGACTTTGCAGCCAAGGAAATTAAATAAAAAACTTATTTAATTATTAATCGTCGACGTTTCGGTCGCAAGTCACGACCTTCCTCAGGACCTGTGGTCAGAATATTTATTTTCAAACACAAATTGTATAATCTTTATTTATAAACAATTAACAAATATTTATATTATTTAACAATAAAATGACGGTACTTACGATTAATTGTTAGAATACAAGGTTGACAGTATTATATTTAATTATCATTGTGAGTTATACAATTTTTAATTGGGCTGTATGTATTAAGAGTAACTTGTTCGCTTATGACTTATTACAATCAATGGACGGTCTTCCCTCCTTGCATGGGTTAATATACCTAAGAATGTTTATTTTATTTCCCAATTATATAAATTAATCCCGTTTTTTTAAAAATAAAACTTAGAAATAAATTATTTTTAATTATCATTAAATTACTTAATATAGATCTTAATTCTGATTAGCGTTTTGTTTATTTTTTTATAATCACAATCTAGATATTAATATATTTTAAAATTCCTTCATATAGGGCACTAAGCCTCTGGATATCGTCTTTATTGTTGCAAGCGACATTTCGATATTTTTTAATTGCCACCATTTCGGTAAATTCCCTGCGAAAATTATTTTCATCTTGATAGAGTATTTCAAAATTTTGGAAATCGAACCTGTGCCAGGAGTCCAAAGCATGAGTAGCAAGGGCTGTTGATGTTTTTTTATTTTTTATTGTGAGTTCGTGATCTCTTAGCCGGTCTGATGCTTTTCTTTTTGTCGTGCCTATGTAACATTTGTTGCATTTTTCTTCGTCATTACCTAGACAATTTATCTTATAAACAACCCCCGCTTTATCAGTTTTTTTAACTTTTTCTTTTTGATTATAAAGATATTTTATTGTATTGCTGGCGTTAAATGCAATTTTTATCTTATCTGTTTCCAATATCTTTTTTAATGTATAGCCAAGAGAGGGATGAAAATTAAGACTAAAATAAATTTTTCCCTCTGTTTTTTCTGCTTTGTCCTTGTTAATGCTTCGGTCTCTTGTTAGTTGATTTGCAGACCTTATGATTTTGTTGATAATTTGTTTATTATAGCCATTCTCCAGACAGATGTTAGTGATTATTTTTAAATTTTTGGCCCAAAAATTACTACTGCTGATGCGTTGCATTCGTGTGATAAGATTTTTCATTGCATTTAATTTTTGATGAAGTGGCTGGAGAGACTGGGCATGCAGTAATCTGGTTGTTTGCGTTGGTTTTCTGTACCAGTCTAATAACAAGGACCCATCTGTTTGTCTGATCACTGTCGAATCCAAAAAGTTGATTTTATTTCCTTGTTCAATTTCGCACGTAAATTTAATATTTGTATCGTACTGATGAAGAATGTCTAGAGTTTTTTCAATTTCTCCTTTTTTGATGCAGCAAATCGAATCATCTATGTATCTATAAAAAAACTTTAAATTTAATTTTTTTATAATTGTTTCTTCAAGATCTTCCATCACGAGGTTCGCAAAGAATGGTGCGGTGTTGTTGCCCATGGTTTGTCCTGAATTTAACTTATATAAACTATTCTCGAATAAAAAAACATTCGCATCCATTGTTATATTGACTGCTTCCAAGAATTGATTTAAACTTAAGTTCGTGAATGGTTGAATATCTATCCATCGTTTTTTTATCACCTCGATCACTTTGTCATTTTTAACATTTGTATATAAAGAGGTCACATCATACGATACTAGGATTTGATCAGCTGGAATTGTGATATGTTTTATTTTATCGATAAAATCAAAACTATCTTTGATATGGAATTCATTTTTTCCAACGACGGATTTTAAAATATTTGCAACGAATTTACATAGATTCTCCGTGGGGGAGCCGTTGTTGCTTACTATCGGTCTTGCTGGTTGTCCTGGTTTGTGAAGCTTTATTGTACCATATAATCTTGGGCAGTTTGCGGCTGATCTATAATATTTTAAATAATCTTTCCTTGAAATTAGTTTTTGTTCTTCTAATTTTTTAAAAAAAACCGTTCGCCTTTTTTAAAAAAACCTCGGTGGGGTTCTTTTTACTTTCTCTTACCTATGTATATATGTAATATATATATAGAGAGAAAGTATTGGATTCATGTCAAAAATTCGATGTCGAGATTTTGATGGATCTTCACGTTTTGAGGTCCCCTGAATCCAAAAAAGTGGTTTTCGCGACATGGTCTGTCTGTGTGTGTGTCGTGTGTGTGTGTGTGTGGGTGGGTGGGTGTGTGTTCAATTTTAAGCATGAAGGAATTGAGCTATGAGGTTGAAATTTTATATTTAAGTTAAACACCCCCGGGACCGGAAAAATAAGCTTTTAATCAAAATCGGCCAAAGAGTACTAGTACTTTACTGATGTACTTTTTCAGTTTTTTTCGATTTTCTCAAAATTTGCTCCAACGATTTTTTTTAAGATTCAAAAATCAATTATTTTTTAGATGCTCTTTAAAATGTATATTCTCATTTTGCGATTGAAATCTTCTGAAGACCACTTTACTCTTGTATTTCATAGGGAAGATAGGAGAAATGGTTGCCATGGTAACAAAATATAAATATTTTCCCATACTTATAAATTTTACATCTGAATTCATATGTTCCGTACTGTCGGGAACTAAATATATTTCGACACGAAAAATCTGGTGTGACAAGCACAGAACACAACTTTCGATTACCGAAGGTAAGAGAAAGTTGTGTGCTGTGCGCCAGTCACACCAGATTTTTTATTTTACTAAAGACATCATTATTTAAAATTATATTATACATTTTTTCAACGTATTCGTCTTTATTCATAAATATTGAACAATTCGCCTTATCGGCTTTTACTAAAATGATGTCTTTGTTGTCTTTCAAGAATTATTGCAAATATTGAGCATCGCCATCGACAGCTAATCTAAAGGCTAGTTTGACCTTTTACTTAAAACCCGGCAGGTGTCGGACAATCAGGAATCGCTATCAGGATTTAGCTATGAGGTGGGCACGGGCGGCTCGGCGAAAACTGAAGTAACTGGTGCATCTCCGAATCTCAACAGGGAGACTATTCCAAAGCCTGCTGGCTGTTACGACAAATGACCGGGACAGGGACATTGTTCCAGATCTATGGATAGGGCAGGAGAGGGTGAGAGCCCTCTCAGACTGTCCCGGTGTGAGCGAATTAAACAGATAGCGCGGAAGTGCTGTACGGGTGATTTTAAAGAGAAATAACACGTATCTATACCTCACAAACGTCCGCAGGTCCATTCCCAGAAAGTCCCTAACCCGGTGAGAGACATGATCTCTTGGCCCCAGATTGTAAATGTACCTCACACACGGATTGAGGGCCACATTTAGTCTTCTAAATGACGAAGAATCCGCGTTAAAAAAAACCACATCACCGTAGAGGAAGTGAGGGAGTATTAAGGCTCTGGCCAATCTTATGCGCACCCACTCTGGTGTTAAGCCCGCGAGACGCCTCAGCTGATATAAGGCCCCATACACTCGTCGACAAATCTGGGTGACGTGATCGGCCCAAGTGAGCGTCCTATTGATGGTGATCCCCAGATCCTTGACACGCTCAGAGTAATCAATTGTCACGATGTCGACTCTCACGGAGGGCAAAGGCGTGGCAATCAGTCTGGGGGAAAGAACATTGGTCTGGGTCTTAGACGGGTTAAGATCTAATTTGTTTGCGAGGGACCATTCCGATATTTTACATATATCAGAATTTATTTTATCAACTGCCGACCCTATGTCGCTCTTATCTGCTCCCAGATAGATTTGCAGATCGTCGGCAAATAGATGATATTTGGAATGCTGAAGAATGCTCGGAAGATCATTAATAAAGATCGAAAATAATAGCGGGGAGAGCACACCACCCTGGGGAACTCCGCAAGTCAGCCTCCCAAGCGATGATCTCTCTCCATCCACCTCAACCCACTGGCTCCTCCCAGAAAGATAGGCATTCAGCAATCTACAGGCTGATCCCGAGAATTTACAGTTATCGTGCAGTTTCTTAATTAGTAGCGAATGATCGATCGAGCCGAAAGCATTCTTAAAGTCCAGTAGGACCAAGATTGCAGCACCCCTCTCCTCTATAGCTCTTCTACAGTCTTCTGTAACTCTCAAAATCGCGCCGACGCAACTATGGCCAGAACGAAAACCCGACTGGAAGTCTACAAGAAAGTCAATTCGCTCGAGGTGGTGCATCATTTGGGCGTATATAAGGTTTTCAAAGATTTTAGATAAAACTGGCAGGACACTAATAAATCTAAAGCCCGCATCTGAGACGGGCGCACGATTTGTTGGAATAGGCGTTATCCTAGCAGACTTCTAACAATTTGGGAATGTTGACGAAGTGATCAGAAAATTAAAGATATTAGTAATGACTGGCAAGATTACTGGGACGATTAACCAGATGAACTCCAGCGGTATATCATCACACCCCGCAGCACCAGATCTCAAACCCGACATCGCCTCCAAGACCTCACCCTCAGTAACTGTAGTAAAGTTTCGCCTATACACTCAGGAGGACATGAGGGAGCCGAAACCGCTCCCAGAAAGTGCCTATTAAGAGCCTCAAGATCAACAGACCCCGTCCGCCGCTCACGTCCCGCCAAACCATGCCTTCTCAAGTTATTCCAAAGCACTCGAGGGGGCAGCCCCGGGTTAAGATCTCTGCATAGCAGTCTACGCTTTCCCCCCCCCCCCTTATCAGAGATTTTGTCTTATTTCTTAGAAGTCTGAAGGTTTCGAAGTGAGACAAGAGACCAGTTGATCTCCATTGGGCGTAAGCCCTATCCCTGTCACTAATTGATCGAGCGATCTCCGAGAAGAACCACCTGCCAACCCCATCTCTCACCCTCACCTGCCGCTTCGGAGCAAATTCATTCAGAATTCCAAGCATCATCTCATTGAATTGGAGCACCATTAGATCAGAGTCCCCATACAAGAAAATTTGGTCCCAAGAGATAGTAGACGCTCGTCTCAGGAGAGACTCGCGACAAATTCCAGCAATATGTTACGATTTGATTACTCTAGTTGACACTCTGGGGGGGGGGGGGGACGAAGTTTATAGCAGCAAAGAAGGAGGGAATGATATGATATACCCGGGATATCAAAAGTTTTAAAATCGACCACTCGAGAGGGGGGTCATGCACCCAGCAAATGTCTAGGAGCGTTGGCATTGAATGGGGGGAAAGTGAGTGGGCCCCGATGGCAAAATTGTGAGACTCAGAGAGCTAGAGAGAGCAGAGAAATTATTAAGAGGGGTACTTGGAGGACCCAATAAATTAATATTTAGGTCACCCATAATAATAATATGCTCACAATGGGACGCCACGGAGCCAATGATAGACTCCAACACAAGAACGTTAGTATAAGGTGCAGGGGGACGGTAAATATCACCCAATAGTAATGATCATTTGCTGTAAGAAAGAGCTTAAACAATAAAAAAAATGTAAAGAGAAAGAAAAATGCGCAAATTAAATTGAGAAAATGTAATTCAAAAAGAAATAAAAAAAATTTAAATATAAAAAAATGGTTTAACTGACTGATAATGATGTAGCTTGAATTTTATCAATGATATTGTTGTTTTGATTTTCTTGGACAATAATTGTACACGAATGAACAAGATAGATTTAGAATATTAAGAATTTTATGTAATAAATAATTGACATGAAGATAGAAGAGAATTATGGAAATAGAGATTTTTGATCTTACAAGGGGAGGTCGCCACCTGTGGGTCACCGATTTTATTCATATTTGGTGAAGTTAAAGTACACAACCCCCTAATCATCTGTGCAAAATAATAGGTCGCGCTTCTCAAGCATTTCCGAGAAAAATCGATTTAAAAATTAGCACGCACGTTATGTGTGAAACTAGTTGAGTCCTTGTCGTCAAGGAGGGGTGGTGTAGCGCATTGGTTGCTGCCTTCAAAACAGTGGTCACGGGTTCGAATCCCGTTGGCGCAAATTTTTTTTTTTTTTTTTTATATGCTAATGTAAATTGTTATAATTAATAGAAATATTAATTAAATGATTTTAAATTTGCAGATTTAATAATTTAAAAAAAAATTAATAAAAATGCTCCAAAATCAATAAAAAAAATAAATAAATAATAAATGTTAAATAATGTTTAATTTTATTTCATTTCTAGTACATCCTAACATAAAAAACATCCTAAAATAAATGGTATAAGAACATTTTAATATAAGAAAATATTTTTTTTTTTTTATTATTAATTTTTTTTTTAAATTTTTAAATCTGCCCCTCCAGAAAGCTCCTTGCCCCAAGAAAAATTGAGAAAATATGGGGCTTTCCAGGCCCACCGGAAGATGGCTGGTCCCATGGCCCCCCTTTAATTTTTCTTGGGGCAAGGAGCTTTTTGGAGGGGGGGCAGGCCTCCCCGGCACCCCCCTAGTTACGCCCATGTTTCTAAGCTTTTACTTGACGCTTCAAATACTTCAGTAATTGAAAAACAACTAATTTCTAATTTTTTCAGGATAAATGGAATTTTCTCGATTTTCATCACCTCTAACTATTATTATTATTATTTTTCTTCAATTTTCTAGAATCTCAGTCAATCCTGGAAGAATTTAAGAGCACCATCATGATAAATAAGCGGAGAAAAAAAAAATTTTTTTTCAAAATTAAAAAAAAAAATAGAACGCGAAATAATCCCACTCTGAAATTTTCAGAGCATTTGTAGAAAAAAATCAAAGTTTTTTATAAAAAAAAAAAAATTAAAAAAAAAAAGTGTCATTCATCCCGAAATTTTTGTTTTTTTCCAAAAATGTCAAAAAAAACGTTCAAGATGAATCTGTAAAATTTTGTCATATTTTTTTCTGAAAAGTACATTTAAAGACAAAAATTTCAAAAAAAAAAATCGTCCCGATAAGTTAATTTTTGACAGTTTTACGGTTATTTAAAAAAAAAATCGATGTTTTTTGAAAATGCTATAACTTTTTTTTGGCTGGGTCGTAAAATCTGAAAAAATTCTCAAACACGTTTTGAATAGAGTACAAAAAGATGACAAAGTTTCAGCCAAATCAAAAATGGTCGGGTTCAAAAGTGGTCGAGTTGGCGTGGAATGCCCCATATGTATTTAGCTTACAGTTTATTTTCCTAATTATAAAATAGAGTTTTCTAAGAAAATAATCGATTTAAAAAAGAATAAAACAAATATAAATAACGTTAGTAATTAACTCATTGCAAAAATAATGAAATCTTTTAAGAATTTTCTTTATTATTAAAAAAATTATAATTTATACAAAATTTGAACTCAGAGATATTATATAATAAAAAAAATTTTCAATATCTGCCGTAAAGGGGGGGGAGGCGGCTTTTAAATCCCGCACTGCCCCATTTGCCCGATCCTAACATACTGAGGCAGAAAAATGAAAAACAAAATACCAAATTTGAGAAAAGATACCCGACACATATTTTTAGATCAAAAAGAGGACGTCTTTGCACCCTTTATTTATGTCCGTGATCAAGAGCGGGTCCAGAGAAGTTTCTTAGGGGGGGGGGGGGGGGGAGTAATCTGGTGTAACTGGTCGCTCAGCATGCAATTTTTTCTTACTTTCGGTAATTTAAAAGTGCATTCCGTTTTTGTTTACCAGAATATATTTACAAATCAAATTTGTAAGTTTTAATATCAAAAATTTTTTTTTCTCGAATCTCGGGGGGGGGGGGAGGAGGGGAAGGGTAATTGCCCGCTTTCCCCCCTTGTATTTGCCCTTGTCCGTGATAAAGTCAAAGCTCTTATCAAATTTTTCACATATAGAGTAGGCCTAATTTATAAATTCCAAATGTATATTTTAAAAGAAAAAGTAAAGGAAAAATAATTCATTCATTTAAATAATATTCTTGAGATTATTTACTTTATTTTAGAAATAAATATTACATATAGGCCTATAGCTATGAGAAAGTGAAAAATGACAGATTGGGAAATGTCAAATTCAAATGTTTTTTCATTAAATAAATTATTTTGAGTAGTTTTACTTACTTTTTTTTAGTATATAAATAATCATTAAAATATTAGCTTCTGTTTCTATAAGTTTTTTTTTGAATGAAATTATTATATAATTAATTAACAAAAAAAATCATTTTTTCTCCATGTATTCAATGGAGCGGTCGGAAGAAAGATGGCCGACAATTCTAACGGTCGCTCGTATGGCCAGACTCTGATATACAGGGACTCTAGCAGCAACCAATGCGCTACACCACCCTCCTTGACGACAAGGACTCAACTAGTTTCACACATAACGTGCGTGCTAATTTTTAAATCGATTTTTCTCAGAAATGCTTGAGAAGCGCGACCTATTATTTTGCACAGATGATTAGGGGTTGTGTACTTTAACTTCACCAAATATGAATAAAATCGGTGACCCACAGGTGGCGACCTCCCCTTGTTAAATAAATTTCTAAGAAATGAATATTTATTTTTATGAGATTAATAGTATTATCGAATTGAAAGTAAAAAATCTGGTGTGACTGGCGCACAGCACACAACTTTCTCTTACCCTTCGGTAAGAGAAAGTTGCGCACTGTACTGGTCACACCAGATTTTTTGTGTCGAGATATATTTAGTTTCCGATAGCATCTTAGTTTCAAACTTGCATTTTAAATGTTGACTGCTTCAAATAAACTATGGTTATTTTTCAAAATTTTAATCTCATATTTGGACATTTTATACACAATATAGAATCGTAAATAAATACAAAATTTCATAAGAATTGGAAAAAAAAAATTTTAAATGCCTAAAAAGTTCTAAAGGGGACCCCCTTTTGAATCGAAATTAACATACAAATCCCTATAGGAAATTAACATTGTTCCTATGCGAAGATAAGGTGGAAAGGGAATTTAAAAAGAGTAGAGAGAGACGATAATGTTTGCAAGTGAGAGAGAGACATATATGTTTTCTTTGAAACAATTAAAGACACAAATAAATTTAAAAAAAAAATGGGAATTTAAATAATAATTGATTTTTAATCTAATAAAAAGAAAAAGATTTAAATTCCGTTACCATGGCAACCATTTCTATCTTTCCTATGAAGAACAAGAGTAAAGTGGTCTTCAGAAGATTTCAACGGCAAAATGAGAATATACATTTTAAAGAGCATCTAAAAAATAATTGATTTTTGAATTTTAAAAAAAATCCTTGGAGGGAATTTTGAGGAAAATCGAAAAAAACTGAAAAAGTACATCAGTAAAGTACTAGTACTTTTTGGCCGATTTTGTTCAAAAGCTTATTTTGAGCGTGTGGGAAGGTACCTAAGTTAAATATAAAATTTCAATCCGGTAGCTCAATTCCTTCATGCTAAAAATCTGTCCACACATACAGACACACGCACACACACACGCACACACATACAGACACACACACACACACACACACACACACACACACACACACACACACACACACACACACACACACACACACACACACACACACACACACACACACACACACACACACACACACACACACACACACACACACACACACACACACACACACACACACACACACACACACACACACACACACACACACACACACACACACACACACACACACACACACACACACACACACAGACCAATTTGCGGGACCCACTTTTTTTGGACTCAGGGGACCTCAAAACATGTATATCCATCAAAATCTCGACATCGAATTTTTGACATGATCGCAATACTTTCTCTCCTATATATTTCATATGGACCGTTTATTTTGAAAGTGGTGTAAGTCCATTTTCTATTGTTTCGAGAAAATGAAAGGTTTGCATATCTGTTAATTTAAAAATCTAGGCAAATGATATGATGTCGGTGATTGTTTCTACTTCTTTATCAGTGTCTAATTTAGTTATATGAAATTGTTTTAGGCGAATTCGACTAAACTATTATATAATTACAAAGCTGCCAATGGACTTACACCACTTTCAAAATTAACCAACTGTAAACTTCGTTGAATTTCAATTTTGAAAAATCAAATATTACTCAAAATATACTTCATATTAATTCAATATTCTTTACAAATAATGACACGATATAAAATAGGAGTAGTATTTTTAATTTTAGACGTTAATTACATTGTTAAAATTCCAAGATATTCGTAGTATTTACTTATCCTCTGTATATGGATGGCAGAGTGTTGAAATATTTATGATGTACCGGAAGAAATAACTGCTTGATATCTTTATATTAATAAGTAACCTATTCTCGTAAGCAGTTGCGTCATTTCAACTTTTTCTTGGAGGGGGGGGCAATTTTTTTTTTTCAATTTCTCACTTCAATTTTCTTACAAATAGCTATCTCAGGCCATAAGGTATTTAATTAAATTAATTTTTTAATTTTATACAGTTTCGTAGATATATTTTATTTACGTAGAATAATACCTAGGAGGAGAGGGGGCAAAATACCCTTACCCCCACAAATGACGCCTCTGTTAGTAATTCTAACGAGTTTATTAACAAATGCACAATAACAGACAACCATCTGCTAAGCTACTTACCTCAAATTGACTTACTCCACTTCATAATCAACGATTATGCAACTTCTTCCACCGATCCAACTTTCAATTGTACAAAACATGGGAATTTTTTAAGGAATTTGCCACTAGCTAAGGTATACATAGAAAATTTACATTAAATTAAATATGAATTATGTGATATCTCAGATTTTTTTAAAATTGGACTTACACCACTTTCAAAATAAACGGTCCATATATAGGCTAAGAGAAAGTAAAAATATTTTAATGTTAACGAACTCGAGTTGTTTGCTTGAACATTGACTGTTCAATTTGTTTAATAGGTTTCAAACTAATTCTTTTCCTTATAAGTAGAGACCGGACAAAAAGCATACAAAAAATGGAAAAAAGTGCTTAAAAAAGCATAAAAAACTTGAATTCAAAAGTTGTTAAATAAGGATAAAAGTTGAAAAAAAGCATCTAATAAGCAATTTTTACTCATACCAATGGCGTATACAAATTTTTTAAAGAAACTAAATTTATTCCGCCCCGCCCTGCGAAAAATTTTGTTTTTGCGGAACCAAATTTTTTTCACCCCTGCGGAAAAATTTTTTTGACAGGGCTATATTTTTTCACACTTTTGGAAAATTTTTTGAAAAAAATTTTCTTTTTTTGGGGGGGGGGGGGGGCGCCCCGTTCCATACGTCCCTAGGGTATGCGTGTGTGACATGGAAAAAAGTTTTTTAATAAAAAAAAAAAAAAAAAATGATAAATATTCGTAAAATAAGTTCAAATAAGCACGAAAGGGAAAAAAAGCATGAAAACTCAAAAAAGCAAAAAAAGCATAAAAAATGCCAATCTGCAATGCACTTAGTTTTTCCTAATTCGTATAGAAATTAAATATCTAATGGTTGCTTATAAAATTCAGCAATAAGCATTTTGCTTAAAATCAGGTCTCTACTTATAAAGCTAAAAAATTATAAATGCAATTAAATATTTAATTAAAAGAACTTTGACAAGAATAAAGAGAATTATATCGATATTTTGGAGTTAAATTGTAATGAATAAAATTTAATGAATATACGCATTAAAGAAATTGTTCATAATTGTCTCTTTGATGAAAATTAGGAGGTTTGGCCAGAATAAATAATTAGAAGTGGTAATTACCAGGTTCATGAGCTCAATCAAAAAAATCAGTTGTAGATTTACACAGTTGGTTTTCCTGAGAGGACGACGTTTTCAGAATGGCGTTTGTTCGGGATTCCACTCAACAGCCAGGCAACAGGTGGAATGGCCCTGACGATTCCCAGTGTGTTGTTCGGAGACGTGTTCCGAGGGCACCACTGATTTCTCCCTACTTTCGTGGATATTTGTCGTCTTCCGGAGACCACTACTGGAGCACGAGATGGTGTGCGTTGTCGATGTTTTTTGCAAGGGACAACTGAATAAGACGATGTGAACAGGGTGGTGGTTGAAATGCAAGAGAGAAGTGAACAGATCTCCAGCAGTCAGAAGGCAAGAGAGCGACGCTTTGCCTCTGGGCTGGACTTGTGGGCGGTCAGTGAGGTCACCTTCTTTAGAGAGTAAAGAAATGTAAAACAAAACTTTGGTGGCGAGCAAGGGCGGATACAAGGGGGGAGTAAAGGAGTAACCACCCCCGAGATTCGAAAAAACACTTTTCGCAAAAAAAAATTATTTTTAATGAAAAATTTTTAAAATTAATACTTAAAAATTTGATGTGTATTTATATTCTGGCAAACAAATACAGAATGCGCTTTTTAATTACCGAAATTAAAAAAAAATGTGCTGTGCGACGAGTCACACCAGATTACCCCCCCCCCCCGGAAACACCTCTGGATCCGCCCTTGGTGGCGAGCGACATCTCTTGTCCCTAAACACGCACTTGGGTTGGAGAAGAAATATAGGAAATAGAATAAATTTTCTAGATATGGCATTGCTAAGAGAAGGAGAGGATATCAAAACAAAATGGATAAGGAAGAGTAACAAGTCCGACCGCATTGTTAACTACTACTCAAACCACCCCCTTATACACAAGAGAAACTTGGTATATAATATGTTCCTAAGAGCAGATCGATTATCTAATCCTGAATTTAAAGAGGATTGCTTTGACAGTATTAGAAAAATCATGTTTCATAATAGATACCCCAGACACTTCATTGATAAAATATTTAAAATATATTTTTTATAAAAATAAACCTGTGCCCATCCCAGTGTCTTTGGGTACTAATTTGAGTAGTGGTAGCAACACCCCCTTAGCTAAGGATGTAAAAACTTATATAAGTCTCACCTACACGCCAGGGCTCTCAGAGAAGATCAAAAAAACTGATAAACCGTGTAAGTGATGACATTATAATCTCATTCAAACCGACAAACACCATGAGTTTCCTATTTAACAACAAGGACCCCACTCCCCTTCTAAAAAACTCTGGGGTTGTATATAAAGTCCCGTGCAGTGACTGCAATTTATGTTATGTAGGTCAAACTCGACAATATTTAAGCAGTCGTCTGTCACAGCACAGGGGCAACATCAAAAACAAAGAGACCAGCGTTGCATTGGCAGAACACGCTATAGATAAAAATCATAATTTCAACTTTGATGATGTAAAAATCCTAGGGTATGAAGAAAACTACTACAAAAGGCTGACTCTGGAGGCTATACATATTTTTATAAACAATACAGTGAACTTTAAAACTGATTTTAAATCCACTATCTTCCTTTATAGGAACATTTTAAAGCGTTAATCTCTATATATATAAAGAGACTTGTGACTGACTGACTGACTGACTGACTTACTAAGTGATGACAACGCCCAGCCTAAACTATAATATCTATAAAGTTGAAATTTGGCATGTAGATTACTTTTATTGCGTAGGCGTCATTTAAGAAGCGAATTTCCGAAATTCCGATTTTAAGACCCCCCAAATCGACATTTTTGGGTAAAATTTTGATTTTACTATTTCTTTAATT
>JAKCPI010023402.1:0-10087 GCA_023213315.1 Euborellia annulipes | reverse complement strand
GTCACAGATCTAATAACCTTTTGTTAATTTTAATTGAATTGCACTTGATGGAAAGACCACAGATTGAGTGGCCAAAACGTTGCAATTTTTACAAATAATAAAAACACAGTTAAATCGAAAACAAAATTATTTTTATGATAACAGAGTGTGAAAGCCTAAGAAAAGTAAGCACATGATTACGGAAAGAGGAGGGTCTGCCATAAGGCGGGTCCCAGTCAGTTGAAGGGAGATCAATAATTACTAAAGGTGATGATCCACAATTTATTTGAATCCAATCATAAACCGATTAGCTGAGATTGTGAAAAAATAAATTAGTCAATTTAGACAGGACTTGTTTCGCTCTGCTAATGACGTTATCAATTAATTGGGAAATTTTTAAATTATTTTTTTAGCCCCTCTTTAAAGGAGATTGTCTTAAAAATGGAGTCATTTGATTAGAAAACATTGAAATTATTCATGTACAGTCAGTTTCAATATTAACTGCCACCCTAGAGAATAGAGAGCGCCGTGATGTTAGACAACCAGAGCGCTTGGCTGCCCTAAGTGTTGTCTCAAAAAGGCATAGTATTTCACCTGCAATTTTATAAACTAGCCCCTCCACCCCTCTCTAGCTGTCTCGGGCCCGCCTGCGGCGGACCCTGAATTCCCGATCTCTCAATAAATATAACAATTTTTATTACTTTTCATTTGAGAGATATTAATTAGCTATTTTAATTAGCTTTCATAAGGCAAGACAAAACTCAATGCTTTCCAATGGGCTAATTCTGCATTTTCTGGAATTTTTTACGCCTCCCCTTGATTGATTGATTGATTCTTTATTTGCTCTGAGGCTATGTCTCGGGCACTGACCTCCTAGAGCAGGGTGTCTCCAAACTTTCCAGCCTTAGGGCCATACTGATTACTCCAGTAAGTTCCGAGGGCCAAAACCATATTATCATTGTTGCCGGTGGTTAAAAGTGAAATAGAGGCCACTGATGAAAAAAAGTCCGAAAAAATAAAAAAAAGCTCGTTTCTCGGACTTTGATGCCATTGCGAATCAAATTAAGATTTTTCAGAATCCTTTTGATACTGACATTGAAACCCTAGCCCCGGAACTTCAAATGGAAATGATTGATCTACAGTGCAGTGATATAATTAAGAACAAATATCAAAACTCATCTTTGTTGGAATTTTATAAGAGTCTTCCACTGACACAATTTGATAATTTGCATAAATTTGCTCGTGGGCTGTTTTCTGTTTTTGGTACTACTTATTTGTGTGAGAAGACCTCTCCAAAATGAAGTACACAAAAAATGTTTACAGATCTAAATTAACTGATGAGCATCTTAAATCTCTTTTAATAATTGGTACAAGTAAAATTAGTCCACAACTACAAACTATTGTCAGTGGAAAATCTCAATTACATAAATCTCATTAGTATTTCATATGTCATTATGCTTGTTATAAGTTATGTTTTTGTTTAAAATGTATAAAATGATATTTGGATTCATTTCAATAATTTGTTAGTTATTATATACTCAAGTTAAATTTTCTGCATATTATACATGTCTTTACTCATTACAATTCTGTGTTTCTTTATCCAACTTATCACAAAAACAATAACAATAAGCCTACAACAATGTTATGAGTAGTTAGCCCATGACCATATCAATGTAGATGTCATATTAATAATTATTCAACATAAAATTGGAATACTTCAGTAAACTAAATTTTATTTGCTATAAAAAATATGTTCTCTAAAAGAAGTTTTCAAGTTTGCTAGCTCTCCGCGGGCCGGACAAAATCTGTCCGCGGGCCGGATGTGGCCCTCGGGCCGTAGTTTGGAGACCCCTGTCCTAGAGCATAAACATATTTACAGATTTGGTTACAGTCTCTCTTAATAAGAAATACAATTACATTTTCTCCTTTTATTTTTATTATGTTCTCTATACAAACTGAATCATTATTATTATTATTATTTTTTTTTTTTTTTTGTATGTTCATTTTTTTATCTTTCAACAGAACCTTTTGAGAATTTCGGGACCCGAGGATTTTTCCCTGGACTCTCCATAAGACTCCAAAATTTCGTTTACAAAATTACGGTCAAACAGAGCGTGACAGACGGATGGACGGACAATCCGCTATTATATATAGGCTATATAAGATACAGAACCGAAACTCCTCGCTGGTTTTTCAGCAAGGATGAAGGAAGGATATATAAGATACATTCTAAAATTCATTTAGACCAGGAGTGTATATAGAATATATTTTTTTTTTTTTGGGCATCATCCCCCCTCCACATACAAAAAAAAATATTTATTAAAATATAATATAATAATAATAATAATATTATAATATATTTTGTTCAAAGGACCCTATCAAAGTTACAATTTTAATTGAGTAGTGCTTTATTATTATTTGAAATTCCTATCGGGATCCCCGTTTATTTACTTGAGGTGCCTTCGTGCAAGAAGACACACACCTCAAACCCAACCGGCGTCTGCCATCTACGGGCACCTCGTGAAATTACATTATTTCCTATCTCTAATTCCTCCTCTAGCTAGTGAACTAATCCTTATTTCTGGTTTCTTTTATTCAACCTCTTCTATGCTATGGAGGATGTCCTAGTTAGAGGAGTGACTCCCTCAGCACCGACTTCTTTCGAAGAATGCATCACTGAGAGGGAACCTTCTTTACGTTCCTTCCAGAGGAGGGGATGTCACAGCAACTCCCTCTCCTCGTAAAGTTCCTGCTTGTGGATTTGTTTATTTTAAATAAATATTTTTATTTAATGAAAAATCCCGCACGCCCAGGATTTGAACGCGGATCTTCTTTGTAGAAGTCAACACCCTAGCCCGCTACACCAGCGAACCCTCCCAGTAGTGCTTTATAAATTTTAACATTCAAATACATGGGAATAAAATTTTAATTTTAGTTTTGGAATATGAACTTATAATCAAGAAATATTTCTAAAATTTTTAATATTGCAGGGGAAAGTATTTTTGAAGCAACACTTACGACTCAGATTGTTTAACTTGACGGCTCTAATCTCTAGGATTCTAATTTTTTGCCATTTCAGAATTTTTCTTTTTCTCTTTAATAGTGAAGTGAAGTGAGGATATTGACCTTTGACAAAAAAAAAACTCAATCGTTTATATTAAAGAGCAAGAGCTGAGTGGAGAGGATCAATTCTTTTTTTTTTTTATTAATTCAAGGTGAAGTCACTCGAGAGAACTTTCCAAGTTTGATTTCTTTGACCAAAGAAGGGAAAAAAAAGAGGAAACTTCTTACTTATATAGTTAAAGAAATATTTCAATTTTATTAAAAAAAAAAAAAAAAAGTCTGCTCTGAGATGTAAACTCACTTTGAACAAGTGTCCAATTAGATCCTGAAAGGATTCAAAGAATATACGTATATTAGTAAAAATGAGATGAACGCTACCGATCTACCCATCGCAGCTTTTGTAAATGTTATTGTTAGCAACGGCTTAAGACATGCTGGCAAAATATTAAACATTTTTTTTTAGGGTTCTCTCGCTTTAACAGAATTTATTTTTCATTAAGTACTACACTACGTTCAAATCGGTGTTATGAAGGCTATGCACTCCACTTGTAAGTAAGATTATATAAAAGTAAAATGAACATTTCATAATATTTTGTTTAAAATACTTAGAGAGCACGTAAATTGAAAACGTTTTCCCCAGTCACGCATTGAAAGGGAATGGAGAGAGAGAGAGAGAGAGATCAGGTTGCAATTGCAACGGGATTTATTGCCCGCCACCGCTGCTGCTGCTGCTGTACTTTGAGATGAAGAGAAAGAAAGAAAGGATCGCTTCCGCAATCATGACGTCACCTCTTCCTGCACAGGCTCCTGTCGCCATGTAACTCGTCCATTTTAAAGGAAAGAGTTGAGTGAATTAATTTTGTTTCAATAAACATACACTGTTAAAAATTTTCAAGAAAACTTCCTATACAAATACACTGTAAAAAAAAAATATGAATTTTCAATCATTTTTCATATACTTTCGTGGTTTAATTTTAATATACCCAGGATGTGAAATAAAATTAATATAAAAGTTTATGAACAAATTACCAACTTTTAAACTTATCTTTTTCTTTGTGTGCCGCCAAATTTTGAAATCGTTAAAAGTGTACCGCGACAAGTTGAGAATCACTGGTCTAAACGTTCTCAAATAACTCGACTACCTCAAGGAATTTTTATTAATATTATTTTATAATTATTTTAAGGAAACTTGAAATTATTCTTTTAAAATTTATTTCACAAATCTAAATTTATTAAATTCTGGTTTGAAATTCGCGCTCTAAACTATTTAAATATTTATGAAGTATATTACAATCATACTAATTAAATAATTTTTATAAAGTAATTCAACTAAATAGCTATAAAAATTAAAATTAAAATTAACAATTTTTACCAAAATAATTAATTTTAAAATATACAAGAAATTTGTTAGGTTGGCTACAAATTGAATTTTCTCATATACTATTCATAAACAGTTTATGAAACAGAGTTCCTTTACTTGTATAGGAAGTTTTCTGGAAGTTTTTTAACAGTGTATAGGAACTCTGTTTCATAAACATTAAATTTGGCGGCACACAAAGAAAAAGATAAGTTTAAAAGTTGGTAATTTGTTCATAAACTTTTATATTAATTTTATTTCATATCCTGGGTATATTTAAATTAAACCACGAAAGTATATGAAAAATGATTGAAAAACCATATTTTTTTTTACAGTGTACCTTAGAGGGAATTTGCCTTTCAAATCTTTCTTTCTTGTCTTCAATCTACTCGAGGGATTTAGCGATCCATAAGCACAAACTGACCTTGAATTTAATGTCAATAACTTTGATTCCTTCTTATTCTTCAAATGGCCCATAAAAAATGGTCTTTAATTAAAAAAGAGAGAAGATTTTGATGTCATTATTTTAGAAATTGGCTATAAAAAGTTTTAATACAAAAAAAAAATAATAATGATGTTGTTTAACTTAGGACAAACCAACAACAACAACAACAAAGTATAATAATAACTTTTTATAATTTGTCCTTTGTCAATAAATCAACCAACTAGAAGGCCTTTTATGGGTGTAACATTTTCTGAATTCTGTATCAAGAACAGAGAAGACTTGATGAGATCCTCGCTAAGAATCAGGAAGACGTTTTTTGTTGTTGTTGTTGTATTTTTTTTAGTGAGGCGAATTGCTGTAATATAATATAATAAAAATCACATTAGCTGTATTTTTTTTTTTTTTATATGTTTTTGTGTATGAAATAACCCATATAATTGGACGTTACCGTCTGTATGGGATTTGGGTCAATAAATAAATACATACATAAACAATAAAATAATCACAAGTAGAAATCGCATGGGTGGGACTTGATTATGTCCCTCACTGTACGTTTATTTGTTTGTTTATATATAGATGCATATCAATTCTCGAAAACGGCTTTAAGGATTTTTTTTTTAATTTTAAATATATACTATTTGCAGTCCAAATATGCAATTGTGCTAGGTCTCTTGTCTGGGAAACCTCGAGTACTAGTACTTTACTGATGTACTTTTTAAGATTTTTCTAATTTTCTCGAAATTCCCTTCAAAGATTTCTTTCAAATTTTAAATAATTCCTAGTTTCGGCATAGAAAACAAATTGCGCTAGGTCTCATCTTCGGGAAATCTCGAGTACTAGTACTTTACTGGTGTACTTTTTAAGGTTTTTCTAATTTTCTGGCTTTAACAATTTTTTTTTTTTAATTTAAATATTTATTATTTGCTATATAGTCTACAAAACAAATTAGTAGAGTCCGACCAAAGCAAGATTTTTAGCCGAAACCGAATCTTGTATTTCCTAAACAAAATTCATATCATTTGTTCTTTTTTTTTTTTGTTTTTGAAATATTTCCGCCCTGCGGAAAATTTTTTTCCCGTCCCGTGCAAATCATTTGACCATATTTTTTTGCGTGCGAGTCCCATCCTATCTTTTCAGAATCAGGTTTCGGCCCGTCGAAAGTTTCTGCTGATTTTTGGCCGAAACCAAAATCAGCATTTTTGTCCGAAACTGGCCGAAACCGAAGATTCCTAATTATAACGTTTCGGCCATTCATTCTGTGGTCAAAGAGTTGTGATTTTTGCAAACCAACCGCAGTCAAATAACAAGTCTTTTATTAAGTTTAATTTAGTTCTATTTTTCGCGGGTTCGCGCATGCGAATCCGAGTTTTCTACATCCGCCATAGTTTTATACATTTGTTTGCCTAAATTCATTCAGTCGAAAACTTGTGATCTCAAAATAGGCGTTAATCACTTCTCCAGTGTTGCCAATAGTCACTGAGGGGTCAAATCTGGAGAATACGGTGGGTGCAAATATACCATTGATCTATGGCTCAGAGGGGTAGAGCATTAGCTTCTAAAGGCCAATCCCGTCCCATGCGATAAATTTAAGTGAATTGAATTGGATATCAATCAATTGGTGAAGTCTAAATGGCTCCAGATGCCGAAAAAGACCTACGAATTCTTTTTTTTAACCTAAGAGTATAAAATCTCTGATAACTTAACAGGGTGGGAAATTTTTTTCACTTTGATAAGATTTGTAAATAATCAAATCACGTGATCTTTATCTTCTTTAGATTATGAATTATGAACGCCTAAAGGAATAAACATTTCTATCTTTCTCTTATGCAACACACACACAGAGAGAGGGTTTTTTTTTTGTGTTTCTAATGACGAAAACGTTGCAGAAATGCAGCAGCAGCAGCAATTTAACGACCGGTTGGTTAGCTGAGCGAAAATAATCAGGTCAGGGTTAACTTTGACCTTTCCATGAATGAATCGATAAGCAAAGGCCTCGGAGTTTTTAACAATGCTGACTGACGGTACCAGTAGCATCAACAACAACACCATGCTTTAATTAAAAGCACCAGGTTATAAGACTTCACATTAATTCGTTTATTTACACCTGTTAAAAATTTTCAAGAAATATTCATAAACTAGTATAAGAAGTCAAACTGTTTATGAATTTTACATTCGGGTATATGAAAAGTTCATATACTAGTTAAAAAAGGTTTGAACTCGAGCTCTTGGTTTCTTCCCTTCTTATATGAATGTGTACGACGCCTTTACCATCTCGACTACTTACTTTGTTAAAAATGTCATACTTTTTTTTTTACTTTCAAGGGGAGTGCATAGCCTTCATGTCACCGATTTGAACAAAATTTTTTTAATGTGTAGTACTTAATAAAAAACAAATTCTGTTAAAGCCAGAGAACACACTACTCAAACGTTTGTCTAAAAAAAAAAATGTTAAAGATTTTGCCAGCATGTCTTAAGCTGTTGCTAACAATAATATTTACAAAGGCCGCGATGGGTAGATCGGTAGCGTTCATTCTTTGTAAACATGAAATCGAATCTCGCCCTGTACAACTAATTTTTTTTTTTTTGTGTAATTTATTTTTTTTCGGGAACGTTATTAATAAATAATATAAAGTTTTTTTTAATTATTGGCTTTTAATTTTTAACATGTTGTTACATATATTTAAAGAAAATACTTTCTGTAAAAAATATAATACAGTATAAGGAAATATTTAATTTTAATTTAATATTTAATGAATACATAACAATAAGGAAAATTACAAAAATTTTCAAAATTTTTTTATATTTTTGTTTTTATTAATATTAAATACTATTGTACATTTATCTATGTGTTTTTGACAAAAAGCATTTGAATTTTATTAAATATATGTAACAATATGTTAAAAATTAAAAGCCAATAAATAAAAAAACTTTTTATTTATTTATTAATACTGTATTAAACAACATTCTTAGAAATCAAAAAAAATAAAATAAATAAATAAATTACACAAAAAAATTAGTTGCACAGGGCGAGATTCGAACTCGGGATTTCATGTTTACAAAGAATGAACGCTACTGATCTACCTATCGCGACCTTTGTAAATATTATTGTTAAAACGGCATGCTCGCAAAATCTTTAACATTTTTTTTTTTAGACGAACGGTTGAGTAGTGCGTTCTCTCGCTTTAACAGAATTTTTTTTCATTAAAAAAATTTTCGTTCAAATCGGTGACATGAAGACTATGCACTCTTCTTGTAAGTAAAAAAAAAAGTATGACATTTTTAGCATAGTAAGTAGTCGAGATGGTAAAGGAGTCGTACAAATTCATATATGAAGTGAAGAAACCAAGAGCTCGAGTTCAAACCTCTCGAGGGACGATTTTTTTTTAACTAGTATATAAAATTTTTCATAAACCCTTTTATGAAACTTTTACTTTGGTTTATGAAAATTCATTTTTTAGTATATGAACTTTTCATATACCCAAATGTAAAATTCATAAACAGTTTGTGTAACAGATTTTCATATACTAGTTTATGAATATCCCTTGAAAATTTGTAACAGTGTACTCTTTGGCTAATTTTCAAAAGTTTCGTGTTACGCCCCACGAGGGTGCTTTGAATATTAAATTTCAATCTCGTAGCTCATCTTCTTCATGCTTGTTTTAGAACACACACACAGACAGACGGGGCTTAAAAAACGGGTATTTCCATCAAAAATTTAATCCAATACTTTATCCCTAAATATAAATAGATAAGAGAAAGAAAAATCCATATTTCCAACATCGTTGATTCGATTCACACCAGATTTATTTTTCTAAAGAATAAATGTCCTTTATCAAGGGTCAAGGGATGATATTCCTACCTTAGATGGTGGTTAGTACAAGAAGAGATGTGACTTGCACTTACCTGGAACAAAAGAGAGAGAAAACAATTAGCAAAAAAATAAAAGTAAGAAATTGAGTCTAAAAATTATAGATGCCTCACAAGACAAGTTGGCAACTAAATGAGGAGAACGGGAAAGTTTTGCAACTCCGTTGACCATTTTTTTATTTTAAAAAGGTTCAGGTCGCATGTTTTTGACGATAAAATGGCGTTAGGGGTCTTAAAAAGTTAGCCAAAATTCGAAAATTTGCCAACAGATGGCAGGATGGTATATTATTTGTTTGATTTTCGTTCATCTTTTAATAATAAATATTATTAAATATCATTTATAACAAGCTAAAAATATATAAATATAGGCTTATTAAATGATCTGATAATGCCGTAAGATAACCAGTCCAGCCATCTATCGGCAGAATGCTCGACTATTTTGACGTTTTTTTTTTTTTAATTTAAATTTTTCTTAATTAATATGTGATTAATAATAACAATAAATTCATTTTTAAATTTAAAAAAAATTTAAAATTATTGTAACAGTTTGTTTTTCTGTATTTGCTTGATAACAAAAAATTAATTTTTATAATTTTTTAATAAGTCATTTAAAAAAATTATAACTTTCTGCTACAATAATCACTTATAAATTTAATTCATTAAAAAAAAAACGCATTGGAAAATTCCTTATAATAGTCTAGTTTTTTTTTTTAAGTACGATTAGACGCCCCACCCCTTCTACGCCCCCTTAATACTCCATGTGAAAAGGAATAATTGTTTTTAGATTATTATTTGCAAATTAAATGACACTCAGTTATGCAATTATTTATAATTTAGAACAATATTCCATTTGAATGGAGGTTTTTAATTAATAAACAATCGTCATTTGTAAAATTGGATCATTCACATGTGTGACGTAACAGGATTAAATAATATTGGGAGAGATTATCAAATTGAAAAATAAAAATAATCCCCAAGCTTTTATTTTATTTTATTTTCAAACAGTTATGGATAGAAGGATTAAATTAAAGAGATATTTGGGATGGAAATTATTTTAAATTTATTTTATTTTGTTTATTTGGTGGTGGTGGGGATTTGAGTTAGAAAAAAAATGGCGGACCGGAAGTGACGCTTTCCACCTCAAAGAATAAACAAAATATTTAACTAAATAGCAACAAGTTTAAATACAAGTGTGATATATAATTGTAATCAGAAAAATGGCAGCTTTTAGAACATATCATTTAAATAATAAAAATAATTAAGAAAAATTTTTACTTTTTTTTTAAATAATTACCATCGACCATTTTATTCTTTGAAAAAAAAAGGATAATAAACCTTCGTTACCTTATAGAATCAAATAAAATTTTCTTTTAATG
>JAKCPI010023401.1:0-49643 GCA_023213315.1 Euborellia annulipes | reverse complement strand
CCAAGCCTTTGAGGCTAGTTAGTGATTTGTCTGCTAGTAGTTGGCAACTCTTCTCGTCCTCGTCAAGATAAGATAATAAATCGGGAGTGCAGTTATCCTGTCGTCTCTTGCCTCCTCCTCTCACGGCTTTGCTCTATTGGCAGAAACCATTAGCGGCTTGTCACCAGACCCTCTCTCTCTCTCTCCTCTCTCTCTCAATCCTCGTTTAGCGCATTTGTTTTTCTAATTACATGTTGACCGGAAAAATTCACGGCTTGTTATTACATACTTGTATTCCTACTAATATTATTATTAATTCATTATTATTTTAATAAACTTTATTTGAAAATCGAAAACAAAATATTATGCTTTAATTTCTTTTGTAACTTTTTTATTCGATTCTAAAAATATTTAAAATTTTATTTACACTTAATTAATATATAGGCTACCCGTATTCATAGTCATTGCTTGAGGAACAAGGAATCCTTATGCCTATATTAATGTATAGATATAAGGATTCCTTCTTCCTCAAGGAATGACTATGAATACGACTATGAATTCTTTTTTAAGTATCTATTAGATTTTGATTTTTGTGATGGTCATATTTAATTTTTATTAATACTTCTTCTCTTCATTCATTTTTGATTCTCTAGAGCAGTTTTTTCCAAACGGTGTTTGTGTGGTTCAAAGATCTTCCATTAACATTTTGAAACTGTTTCTCAAAAATCTTCAATGATTATCATATTATCTCAAATTGTATATTTCATTTACGTTTTTTTTTGGCGCAACCCTTAATTAAGGGTTGTCCCACTACTTTAAGTACTGCCCTAGACAGTAACTTTATTTGAAATAATACTGCTACGAGTTTCCTTCTTTCTATTATTTTTTTTATTTCTTAATTAAAACAAATAATTTTAAATGAAATGATCAAATTATTTAATCATTAAAAAAAAAGAGATCTAATTTTAATACTTACCGTGATTTGATATAATTTCCAGAGTCATTAGTCTGGAAATGGAAAAGGTTCTTTAGGAATAATTTATGCACTGATAGCGGGTGATTTATTGGGGTTAGTTTAGTATTATAGTTTGAGCTCGTCATATATTTACTATTCTGATAGATGAATTAATATTAGACGCATACGTCTTTTATTAACCCTACGATATGCCAATTAATAAATTTATTAAAGAGATGGATGTGCCCTTTCACATTTTTACTTTCTCCTTGTATTGGACCGTATAAAAAAATGGAAAAATTCGACTATCAACTAATCAATGGCTGTGTCAATATTTTTTTAAGGGGGCAAAAAACTTTTTATTTTATTTTATGCTATTGATATATAACTTTTTTGGGCCAGATAAACAAAATTTCTGCGGATTTTTAGTTCTAGGTTTTTCAAGAAAATCAAAATTGTTTAAAAAAAAATATTCGATTGGTTTTTGAAGATTTTGATCTTTAAAAAAATCGTAGCTGGTGTTTGAAACATAAATTAAGACCAAGGGCGGATACAAGGGGGTAAAGCGGGTAATTACCCCCCCCCCCCCGAGATTTGAGAAAAATATTTTTTTTTTGGGAAAAAATTGTATTTTTATTATAAAATTTTAAAAATACTTAAAAATTTGATTTGTATATATATTCTGGTAAACAACTACAGAATGCATCTTTAAATTACCGATAATAAAAAAAATTGTGTGCTGTGCGACCAGTCACACCAGATTACCCCCCCCTCCCCGAGAAACTCCTCTAGATCCGCCACTGAGGACAGATTTGTTTTCTAAAAATCCAACCATATTTATTTGCTTATTTTTCTTAGCAAATAATTTCTTTGTAGGTGTCTCAAAGACACTGTTTTTATTGGCTTATATGAAAAACCAAGGGTCCTGTGGCGCAACGGATAACGCGTCTGACTACGGATCAGAAGATTCCAGGTTCGAATCCTGGCAGGATCGGGATTTTTTTATATTAGCTAAATTTATTGCTATTTAAAATAATAACTAAAATTAAATATAAAATTACATTCTTGTCTTCCTTTGATACCTATTTCAATTGCGAGTCCGTAGAAATTTTTGTTTGTTCAAAAAATTTTCACCAATGAACCACTTGAATTCGTTAGTCCTTCATGTAGCTGGACGTCCGATGGGATGGGGCGTTTAGTAATTAGTTTGTCTTTTTGATAGTAATTTTTACTTTTATATAAGGATCCAAAGCGACAACCGGCGCTAAAATTTTTCAAGAAAGGGAGCTCTTTTTTATTATAAATTAATCATATTAATTTATAAATTATAAAATTTAATCTGCTAATTCTCTATGAGGTCAGCAGTAATGATGACCATGGGAATTTCCCAAGGTCCTGTGGCGCAACGGATAACGCGTCTGACTACGGATCAGAAGATTCCAGGTTCGAATCCTGGCAGGATCGATTTTTTTTTTTAAGTGTTCATTATTTTCACTTTTTTAAAGAAAAAAGAAGACATGTTTTTCATAAAAATTAGCCTACACTTTTAATTACAAATTGTTTCGTTTGATTTTTTTTCTTTTTGTTCGTCCCATTGTTAATTAGGCGTTGTTTCAAGTTTCCTAGAAAAAAAACTCATTAAAAAAAAAAAAAAATATACAAGTTACTTTTTTAATTACTTAAATAGTAATTCTCCCTTCTCATTTTCTTCCTTATCAAATTTTAATATTAAATAAAATACTATAATAAACATGCATTAAACAAATATTAGATAAAAAAAAATATAATTCAACTTAATGTTTATTTATTTATTTATGCAATCAAATTTCTTAATTTAAAAGAACAAGCCATCGATGATATCTAATCAAAATTGAATTATTGTTATTTATTTGTATAACAACAAGGTTATAAAGGTGTGCGAAACATGATATGTACTTGTATCGATATGAACGAACATAAAAATAATTTTTTTTTTTAGACTTTTTGTTCACATACTGTAGTCAACCGAAACGCGGATTATGATCGTAAGCGATCGATTGCATAAGACTGGTTGGGAGAAATTTTTTAATTTACAATAGTAACCAACATTTTGGTTGTATGCGATTTTTAAATTAGTGTTTTTTTTTTTTTTTTTAATAATTTTAATTATAAAATTTATTGAGGAAGTAAATTCATACGCTCAGGGGCCCACATCTTGTGGGTACGTGGATGGCGACCACGAGCTGCCCGAGCTGGGACAGGGACTCCTTCTTTGTATGTCTGTCTCTTCCTTCCTTTTTCAACAGGCGTCATTCCCTGCGAAGGGCCGGCCTGTCCTTTTTCTTCAAGTCGCAAAAAGGCGTGAAAGGGTTGGAGGGAATAAGTAAGGTCCGCCGACACCGCATCGCGGGAATAAGGGGAGGACAGAAGAAGAGAAAGTAAATTCATTATTGGATAGTTTAATAATGAAAAAATTCACACTTTTTTTCTCATTCACACTCACACTGTCTTTTCGGCAACTTAGGCCATATAAGACTTTTACGATAACCGTGATATATGATAATATCTATTGGGGGTCCAGGCATACCCAAAATGGTACCCAAACTAGGGAATTTGGCTGGGGGGGGGGGGCCATGGGACCAGCTACCCTCCGGTCGGCCTGGAAAGCCCCATATTTTCTCAATTTTTCTTGGGGCAAGGAGCTTTCTGGGGGGACCACGAGCCTTCTGAGAGGGGCCAGGCCCCCCCAGCACCCCCCTAGTTACGCCTATGCTCGTAGCTCACTTCCTTCATGCTTTAAACACAGACACACAGACTGACCATGTTGCGAAAACCACTTTTTTGGACTCATGGGACCTCAAAACGTCAAAAATCTCGACATCGAATTTTTGACATGAATCCAAAACTTTCTCTCTCTACATCTAGGACTATTATCATATATAAAGGTAGAGAAAGTAAAAAAGACTAGAAAATTAAGAAGACAGAGGTTGTAGGGACGAAGTCCCAGGTAGTTAAATCATTAAATAAATGTAAAAATATGAAAATAAAACTCTGAAAGAATTCAGCAGCGTAAAGTGGCAATTATATAACCGGCTAGTTCGGCTTTTTCTCGTGGCTCTCCTCACCAATCGGCTGTTACGTTTTATAATTCAAATTTTGCATCCGTTGACAATGGCGCCGAATCTAAAGCTATTTGAATCTAGGCTATTACATCCCTCCATTTTTAGAACTTTTTCCATGACAATATCAATTCCAAAGTGTCCTTCGGACTTTTCTTCACCCTTAAAGTTTTTTTTTTATCACTTATCTCTTTCCTGATGAACTTTCTTCAATGGCTACTTATATAAGATGAGAAAAGAAAGTCATATGATTTTAAACTGAGATAAATGGAAAATGTTTTTCCTCTTCTTTTGACATTGTCAATTTCTGTTGAAGTGTCTCTCTCTTAATAATTTTCTTTTATCTAATCTCTATTCTCTCTCACTCGCTCTTGATTCATTCTTCAAAACTGAGATTTCAAAAATATTCCATATATATCGCGTTTATCGATTATCAAGAAGCAAAAGGAAATTTTTTAATAATTTATCATCATGATTAAGAAAAAAGAAAAAATTTCACCAAAATTACAATTGTTGATTTTAATTTTATTTTCTTTGTTTTAAATTTATTTTAAATATTTTTCCCGTTTTTGAATTCCCTTCAGTTTAAAAATATCTAAGGATTTCATGCGCGGATGTTCTTCAAATCAAATTTTAATGAATTTAATCCTTTCTTTGGCCTTCTTCATGCCTCTTAATTTCTAAACAGCTCATTTGATAACCACCTTATTTGTCGCAATTCGTCTTCTAATTACAAATTCACCTTGATAAAAATTGAAATAATTTATGAGATCATTTTTTTAATTAGATCATAAAGTTAAAAAAAAAGGAATAAAGACTATATACTACTCATTTTCGCTGATTTATTGCAATAATAATAATAAGATAAGCTTAATCAGAAATGAGGTAAGATAATGAAAAAAATAAGTGGATTTTTTACTAAAACGGAAATTGTAGGTAGAAAATAAAACGAATGGCGTATTTAAGATGAAATTGTTTTTATGAAGAAGACCATGAAAATTGACATCAATATGTTTGAGATAAAAATAAAAGAATGAATTAGAAATAGTCCGTCAAATTCTGAAAGCTCCTCTCAACCAAAAGAGGGCCCGGGCCCTTTCTTTCATCTTTAACGCTTTATGTATACAAGGTATATGAAAATTGAAATTAAAATTATTTTCACAACTTCAGTATATTTAAAAAAAATTTCATTCTGAATAGGTCCGTTCCTTTTAAATTGAAAATAGCTCGTGGAAAATAATATTTTCATGTCATTTTTCTTAGGCCCATATTGTAGGTCTGTTCGATAAGCCGTCCGAGGGCGTCTGGCGCATGCGAGAAAAACCTATTACTTTTCGTTACTGCGCATGTGATCTTATTCACTACGCATGCGCCAGACGCCCTCGAATGCCTAATCGAACAAACCTTGTATATTCGAATTTAAAATATAAACCAGATATTAAAAAAAATAATTAATCTATTTTAATCTGGAAGTTTACTTGTAAATCCTGCAGGTCTTATTCAGGAGTATCAAAACATGTTTTAAATTTTATAATTTTTTGCTCGACGCTTGTTTTGATACTCCTGAATTTGCTAGTTAACTTCTAGATTAAAATAGATTAATCAATTTCTGGTACAAATCCAGTTCGATAAGCCGGGCTTTTAATAAAAAATTAATTATTTTTATATTACTTTATATAGCTTTACTTACTCGTATCATTAATTAAAAAGAATATATATAGACCTAGATAACATATAGGCCTATGCTTATTAATAAAAATTATATAAGAATATATTGTTGATATAGGCAGTAGGCCTATGCCTCTTCAATGAAAAAATTTTTTTGGGAACTGGTTTCTGTACTTGAAATTTTCAAGTAGCTGTTCATTATCAAACGGTTGGGTCTCTACAATCTGAGTAAAATATTTAACATAAGTGTATGTTTTTTTGTTGGTGGGTCAAGCGCCCATTTTCTAAAATTTTGAACTCAAAACTCTCAGGCAGCAAACTTCATTTAATCACTAAATCATGAATTGAATCCTGATAGACAATTTTATTTTATGCTGAAAAAAAAGTAAATTATTATTTAAATTAACAAAAAAATCTTATCGATTTAATATCCTAGGCTAGAATCTAAAGCACGTGAACTAAAGATGGCGCTATCAGTATGATAATTTTACTCCCATTTTTAGAATTTTCAATATTTTCAAAAAGTGCATAAATAAATGGTTTTTCAAATTTCGTGTTATTTTCTCTTCATCTTCTTTCCTTGCCCCATATTATTCCCGCGATGCGGGGTCGGTAGATTCTAATTCTCCCTCTCTACTCCCCTGTTATCTAATGCAATGTCTCAGATTGATCATTTTCCTTTGCTCTCTTCGTTCTCATCTGAGGGGCTCCATCTCTACGCCGTCCTTGTCATTCCATTTCTCTATTGTCAATCGATATGTCCAAACCAACGATTACATTTTCTATTTTAAAAACTTAAAATTCAATATAATTTTTGATATTGAGAGAAAATTACCATAATCAGCTTATCTTCATATCGTTATAATTTTTAAAGAACACATAATCCTGACCCAAATATAAACACGTGATAAGGTGAAGACCAATCAAATAAAATATTCTAATTAATAAGTAGTACTAAAAACTACTTCCGATAAACCTGAAGCACCTTATAAGATTTTTATTGAATTTTTGATTAAATCTTTTGCAAATAAAAGCCTGCTGCTTTTCACATACTTAAAAAAAAACGAAATTACTTGAGCTTTAAGAGTGATTTGAATTTTTTTTGATGTCATTATCATATCTGGTGAGCACTTGGCTGAAGACCGGGAGTTACCGTCTGGCAGACTTTCCTCTACCACCTCATCAAGCGTCCTTCTTTAGTTTATATAATTTTTTCTTAATTTATTCCTCTCATGAATAATTGCAAGGAAAGAAAAAAATAATTTGCCAGTACATTAATGGAAATAAAAATTTAGTAAGCATATTTAAAACAATGGAGTGGCACTCAAATTAGATAAAAAGAAAAAAAACTCTTCGTATTTAATTGTCGACTTCTTGATTAAATGTGCGAGTCTTACATGTATATCAAAACCATCAGGCAATGGACACAATTTATATTATTATTTTTTTTTAATAATTCCTATTTTCATTAAAAGATTCTTAATTTACTCCGCTCATGAAAAATTTTTCTATTTTAGACACTCTCTGTATATATGTATTTTTCTTGCAAATAGGAGAATGCATATAGGCCTACACACAGACTCTCGTGTAGGTATTTAAAAATGACTTTGTGCTTCCATGAGATGGACTAATAAATTTCGTCCGAAACGTCTCCTTCGGCTTTGGCAAGCAAGGGCTCTCTTGTTGCTTTATCTTGTACACTGTATACTTTCTCTTCCCGTTTACAACTCCAAGCTCTTCCTAGCTTATCCCTGACTGTCATCCCTTCTTTTAAGTATTTGAAGAAAACATTAGTCACATCCAACAACATTATTTCGAATTTGATATTGATATATACGGTATTTTCATTAATTTCTTTTTATCCAATTAACTCTATGAGTTTTTAGACTATTTTCCGAAAAGATAGTCTATAAGCCAGGCATGACCATTCTTTTAAAAATATGGTAGCAGTGATTTTAATGAGGATCTAAGAAGAAAGATCAGATGTATAAAAACTTGCAAATTATTCACACATTTATTTATTTGTCGACTGTTGGGTTCTCCATTTTGGAATATTGCCTTATCTTTGAAAAGGAATTTGAATTCCTAATTGAACCAAACTACCAGTAAATTTAATCCGATGAATATTTATTTAAATCAATTGGATACCAAATTGGCTGGACCATATATCTATCGTTATTAAATATTATAGTTTAGTTTGAAAGGCCTCAGATATTGAAGACTTATAAATAGGTTAATTAATAAAATAAATTAAACATGCCCTCGGGCCTAGGTGTAGTTGGTAGCTTCTATACCAAGGGCCGCGGGTTCGGATCCCAGGCAGTCCGATGATTTTATTCAAGCCATTTGGATACCAAATGACTTAAATAAATATGCCTGGACCTCCAATATACAGTATATATATTAATCAAATACGAGTATCGTAAAGTCTTATATGACCTAAGTTGCCGAAAAGACTGTGTGTGTGAGTGGAGTTAGTGTGGGAAAAAAGTGTGAGTGTTTAAAAAAAATAAAATAAACATAATAATAATAACAATGGACTTGTAATTTGTTCTTGATCAAAGTAGTGTACGGATAAAGGCATCGGCCGTTATATCCTATTTCATTTTTTTTAACATGAATACAAAAAAAAAAATTAACAAAAATAAGCGAACTACAAAAAAAAAAAAAATACAAATACCATCTGTAATATCTTGTCCAAGAAAGAAATTACAAGCCATTGTTAATATTATCATTTGGACTATATCCACCATCTTAAAATAATAATTAACTCAATTTAAAGATTAATTTTTTATATACTAAAATATTTATAAACAAGTTAGTCTCTTCTATAACATATTTTCTTAATACACAATCGTTAAAATTTCTAATCGTAAATTTGAAAAGTTGAAGGTTAAAATTTGAAATAAATCTCATCCTAGAAAGAAATTCCTTAAAATGGTTAATTGGCTAGGCTATTTGCGATGTCGTTAGAGGATGGCGCTTTTCGCAATTATTAAGACCTATTTCCCGGCTCCAAGGCCAGGTGACGTCTCCGGCTGTCTTATACAAATATACAAATAGCAATGACTCAAGCGCCTGGCTCTCTTCTTTTTTTCTTATATAAGAGCATCAGCACGTAGGCCAGAAACAAGCTCATACGCCTCCTGCTCCCTGGACCTTCACCCCTCATGCTTTTATCTTGATTTCTTGTTCTACTATTTCTGTTTTATAATATTATATCACGGAAGTTTTTTTTATACCTTTTAATACCTTGATAGAATTTTTTTTTTTTTTTAATTAGGTATCTTTTAGACTTCAAAGTTGCTCAGGGGCCCACATCTTGTGGGTACGTGGATGGCGACCACGAGCTGCCCTAGCTGGGACTGGCAGTATTTCTGTTCTTTGCATGTCAGTCTCTCCCCTTCTATATTTTCAACAGGCGTCAGACCATGCGAGGGGCTGGCCTGTTCTATTCCTTCCCTTCCCGCCGACCCCGCACCACGGGAACAATTAGGCAAAGAAAGAAGAAGAAAAAGATCTTTTAGACTTCAGAGACCATCTAGAGTTGATGGGCAAAATTCTTTAAAAAGAATTAACGATCCGATTCGCAGATCCAGACAGTTTGGACGATCCAATCCAGTAATCCGATCTTGCGATCCGACAAACTTGGGCGATCTGATCCGCTAATCCGATCCGATTTAGAAAAAGGATCGCTGTCCCGATTCTCAAATCCAGATCCCAAAATCCTATTCAGACTTGATTTTTAGGAGTTTGGATGAATCAAAAGGATATCCGTTTTATTAAAAGTAAAAATCTTTATAGGATTGTCCTTTGAAAAGGACCACGAAAATCCAGGATTACTAATCCTTCGAAAGAATTAGTGATGCGATCCAGAGACCAAAAATGATTTCGTTCCAGATCCAAGATCTTCCCAAAAAAAAAAAGGATTTCGATCCAGATTCGAAAATCCTGGATGAGTTCGGATTTAAATCTAAAAGTATTACTCTCCTGTCCATCCTTGATTATAAATAATATTAATAGTTTCGATAGCTTTTCAACAGTTTTGTTTCTCGGCGGCCACCTAATCCGATTTCCATTCATTTGGCGTTGCTTAACAGCTCAATGGCTGTTGTTCATTCTTGTTAGCAGGTCGTTTGAAAACAAAGAAAATTTTAAATACCGAAACATAAACATATTTTAACTTGTTATAGTCAAATTAATTGGTATATATTTGTATAATAAAATTTTTTGCTCAGGATAGGCAGAGACATTGCTTGCTAAGGCTTATTGGCCTTCATTTTGAATTTTAGTCCAATTCACTGCCTATTTTAAAATTGATATGATGAAATCATCGGAGATCCATTTTCAGAAATTGACACACCTGTGAATGAATAAAACTTTTTCCTCGTTTTCAAATATCCTAATCTAATGACGTCATCAATATTCATTTATAAAATTTCGCTTATCAATGTCTTTATTTATTCCTTTTAAGAAAACCTTTATATTCAATTCAAATAATATTTTCTACATTTTTTTTTACGTTGAGAGGAAAAGAATTATTTCCGCTTTTAGGCGCTCTATATTTGGTAATCTTATTAACGATATAATAATCCTAGGAGTAAACATTCTCACAGCATCGACTTGCTATTTATTATATGAACCCCATTACGCATTAGTGTGTCAAGCGCCAAAAAAAAATTGAAAATTTAGTTAAGCACGGAATATTGTTTCAAATGCTATAATTAATTTTTTATGAAATATGTCCTAAAAAAATTTATATTTAATGTTACTTGCACAATTGACAAAAAAAAATTATATATAATCTAATCAAAAAAAATATAAATCAGAAAAACTTTAATGTTAATTTTCTCAAATCTCGGTACCTGGCGCTTGACACACTAATGCGTAACAGGGTTCCATATATCAATCAATATTTGCATTCAATACACACAAATTTTATACATGTGTTGTGATGAAAAAACTTATTTCTTTCTTGAACGATATAATTATAAAACTTTCTAAATAAAATTTTGCTAGAAAATTTTGTTTCACTTTTTCATTTAGTGTCGTTCTTTCAGGATTCTTTATTTTATTTAGGAATGCCTAAATAATATTTTTTTTTCTTATATTTATGATTCTTAGGACGTTTATTTATTACAAGAGCGTACACAAATGCTATTTCTTTGAAGTCTATTTTACAACTGAATTAAATATTTGTAAAAAAATCACCGTGACAGTCACCTACTCGTTGGCGCGGCCAGATTTTGAAGGGGGACAGTGACAGAAACTGTTGCGTGACCAAAGCCACCCGTGTGCGCGTGCCCTTAAAGTTTATTTTTCTTTTTAGTGAGAGAAATCTAATTTTTTTTTCCTTTTCTCTTGTGTTTATAAAATTTTCTATTAATTTTTGCTATTGAATATTCTGTTGTTTTCTGCTTCCGGCGTGAAAATTTTATTTTTAGATCGTATTCCTTCTTTTAAGTGGTAACAAATTGAGATATTTTACCTCCCTTTAGAAGGGAACAATATTACATAAAAATGTGATATTATATTGATAGAAAAAATTTTCAAATTGTTTTTAAAATCTTAATGAAATTTTTCATTATGGAAATAGTATGCAAAATTAATTATTCTGATTTAAATTCTAGATCGTAGGTCTTGTAACATTGTAATTAATAATATTTTAATTTATACTCAATAAGATATGTTTCAAGTTTTTATTGGTGAAATAATACAATTTATAAGTACAGTATTTCGACATTACTGTCATCTTCAACTAAAAACTTGAAACATATCACCTAGTGTATTATTTAAAATATTATTAAATTAATTGTTATGATTATTTAAAAAAAATAAATTATGTATTCACCAAATATGTGTAAGCTCTTAACTTCTTCGTTGATTCATTGTGAATTTTTATAACGTCTGCTCTCTCTTATTTCTTATTGTCTCTTTGTAGTCTTACAAAAGCATTCTACAATACTACATTTTTTTAAACTGAATTTCATTTTTGTGTAATTACACACTAATTTTCTTTCACAACCGACGGAAAAAAATTTTCTTAAACTACAAATAATTTTTTTTCTTCTATATTAATTTACCTACCAAGTGTGTATTTTAGAAATATTAATATAAAGATGAAATAGTTTTTTTTTTTTCTAATTTGGATAAGTCGTTGTTTTTACAGTAAGAAAAATGCGCAATGCTTAAAACATTATTTACACAGAGACATACTGTCACTAATAGAAAATCAAAATGCATAAGTGTAAAAAGAAAAATTCACTTTTGACACGAAATAATTTCTAGTTGAGCCAGCGAATATCAATATATTGACAAATAATGCTTTAAGCCTTTTGCATTCCACGTATTCATTAAAAATAGCAGCTTTGAATTAGTCCTAAAAGAGATTAAAATCTATCTTTAATGGTTTTAAATGAATTGAATTAAAAATGAAATTTTTTTTAAATGATAATTAAATTTTTAAGCTAACCTTCAAAATAGAGAATTTTATTAAAAGATATTTTTTTCAAACTTTATTTTAGGCCTGAAACTTTATTTTTTACTTTTGAAGATATTTGATGCATTGTTTTATCAATCTTTTAATTTTCAATAAAATTGATTTTTGGCTGAATAAAGGATTTTTATACTTATTTTATTATTACTGATTTTACTAAAATTTTGGATTGGAAATTAAAAATTGTATAAAAATACAACAAAAATTAAATTAAAAGGTGGAGTGGCCAAGAATAAGTAGTATCGGTATCTTCACCAATAAAACTTCCAAATCTAACAAGGTTCCGGTTTAAATTTATTAGATAATAAATAATCAAGTGACAGGACAAAAAAATTATTCTTATTACTCGGTTATTGTTTATTACTGATATAAGAAAGCATCTGATGATGAATCAATAAATTTAGATCGAAACGTCGTTAGATATTATTGAAGGGACTGCTCCTTCCTAACTTCTGTTTCTTATCCTAATCAACTAAAATTATTATTAACTTTTTCTAAAATGTGGAATTTTTATTAAAAATAAAAAAATAAAAAACTAAAAATTTCAGACTATATAAAATTTAAATTTCAACCGAAAAATTACTTAAAAATAGATAAGTTTTTTGAGTAATTAATTAATCTGTATTTGCGCACATTTAGTGAGATTTCGATAATTTCAATAAAAAATTTATAATAAAAATCACAAATATTTTAATATCCGGAAATTATTGTATATATTATTTTTTATCAACCGCGTTGATCTCAATAAATAACTTAATATCTTAAACAAATATTTTTTTGTTTATCCAAAGCAAACAAATTATGCAAAAAAAAAAAAAAAAAATTGGGGATTGATGATTAAAAAAAAAAAAAAGGAAAATATTCAAAATATTAAAAACAATCTTATATAATTCACCAATTATAATATATATCATAGTTTTCTATACAATATAATTTGTTATTTGTAATAATTATCAGTTTTTTTTTTGTTTTGTTATTTGTAATTTTGTCTTAAAAATAAAAACAATTAAAACATGTATCACAATAGTTCTGAAATGTTTTAAAAAACGTTTTTTAAATTATCGATGAAAAAAAAAAAAATTAAAAACACAAAAACGAATACAATAAAAACAAAAAAAAAAAAACGGCAATATAAGTCCGTTTTTTTTTTTTAGTGTTGGGATTTTTTTTTTTACAATAAAAAATTGCTAAATATTTTTAGATAATATAAAATTCTTTGATTAATTAGTTAAACGGAGTTATTATTTTATAAATCGAAGTCCTATAAATTGGTTTGTTATATTAATAAATTAAATAATTGTTTTTAAATTAAAATAAATAATAAATTCATTTAACTATTTAAACAAATAATTTTTTTTTTCCCAACACATATACATATATCATCCGCCGCAAAAGTTTTGAATTGACAAAAACATTTGCAGGGGATGGTATAAATGTATATATAAACAAAGAGAGGTGTTTAAAGAGCGAAAGAGATAGAGAGAAAGAGATAAATATTTTAATTATTTACATGTATTTTTATTTAATTACAATATTTATATATATATATATATATATTAGAAAAATTAAAAATATCGAGAAGTTTTTTAAATGGCAAGTTTTTTTTTTTTTTAAAGGATGGAACTCGGCAGCTGCTTTTGAGATTTTATCACTTAAAAAGAACGAGATAGATAAAAAGAGAAATAAAAAGGGGCGGGAACGAGAGAGCTGCCTTGCGTTAAAAGAGATTCAACAAAAAAAAAAGAATATGAAGAAGATGGAATTTTATTGGACGAAATTGAAGATCCGATTCGACATTGTCTAAAAAAATTCTCACTTATAAAAAAAATTAGCGAAAATTTATAAAAAAAAAAAAATAGTCTGTATTATTAATTAGACAACGAGGAATCAATAAAGATTCAATTTTTTATATTAATAATTAAATATATATATATATAATCATCCCATCTTTGTACAATAAAAATGTTTTATTTATATTTTACAGAAAATGCATTATTTAATTATTTATTTATTTTATCTATTTACAAATGACGATTTTTTTTTTCGTCCCCGGGCTTTGAATGAAAAATGGAAAAAAAAAACAAATTATTAGCGGTGGGAAAGAGTTCTAACAATCGGATTTTTTTTTTTTTGATATGCAATTATTACGTGTATGTGTGTGAGTGTGTGTGATTTGTGAATGGTTACTACAATATCCAAGTGAAAGAGAGAGAGAGATAGAGAGAGAAAGAGATTTCTACATTTTTCGAACTATTGCCGTGTGCCCGTAGTTTTTTTTTTTATTTTTTTTTTCCTATTTTTTGAATTTTTTTTTGTGTGAGTTTTATTCATTTTTATTTTTCGATAGACGATAGATAGGTTATCGGCGTTGGTCCCCGTAACGGCGAGGCTCATAGGCTGGGGCTGCTGTTACTGCTACATTTAGAGTCGACGACGTTCAAGTTGTTGATGTTGTTAGTAGCAGGTCAGGAGGCGAGAGGTGAATGATGATAATGTCACAAACTGGTAGCACTGGCAGGAGCTGCATGATAGAGCGGACTTTGATAATAACTCGCGGCATCTTGACCTAAGCCCGAGTGTGGATGTACCGCATTCGAAGACAACGGCGAAAGAGGATTATAGCCGTACTCCATGCCGTACATCTTGAGGTCGGAGGCTTTATGCGGTTCGGCAGTCGGCAACAACCTGGCGATTGAGTATGGATGACTGGCGGCAGAGTAACCCAACCCGGGCGTCGCTCCCGGGGGTTCTTGTTTGAGGTGGGATGTTGATTGATGTAGCACGTGACATCGCGACATCATCGCTGCGAGTTCTTCTTGGTGGTGGTGTTGTTGTTGTTGGCCATATTGATGATGTTGATGATGTTGCTGGCTCGGCTGCAGACTACATAATTCTTGTGGATGCATCATTCCGTCGCCTTCGACTTTCGGCGCATGAAGTAACATGGAACCAAGTCCGCCATCGCCGCTACCCAGACCTTTTTCATGCGGTTTGACATCATCGGCCCCACCACCGCCAACACCCGGACTCTTGCTATGTCCTTTATCCGTTTCCGGTGATTTGTGCGCCTGACGCATCGCTTCTTTCTTATCGTCCTTGAAGCGTTTCTGGCGACGTAAATAACACCCGTTTTCGAACATATTCCCCGAATCAGGATGTAATGTCCAGAAGGAACCCTTACCAGGCTTATCCGGCGTGCGCGGCACTTTGACGAAACAGTCATTGAACGAGAGTGAATGGCGGATGGAGTTCTGCCAGCGTTGTTGGTTTTGCCGATAGAACGGGAACAGGTCCATGATGAACTGGTAGATCTCGCTGAGTGTGAGCATCTTGGTAGGTGCATTCTGGATGGCCATAGTGATGAGCGAAATATATGAGTAGGGCGGTTTAGCGTGTGTATACGAACGGCGGTAAGTTTTATCGGCGCGCGCCCGTTGTAACGCCGCCGCGGAGTTGGGTGATGCGGCATCGCCGAGGACGGGGGTTACAGCACCACCACCGCCTCCACCACCGCCGCCGCCTGATCCTCCGCCACCCGATGGAGCACCACCCCCATTATAAGAGTTCAGTCCTGACATGGCGCCCATACACGCACCGTTAACGTTCCCAATAGGTGATGCGATACTTGCATAACCCATTGACGGCGATGTCATACATGCACCTGGCATAGAGGACATTGCCGCCGCAGGTCCCGACGCAAGCATATTCCCTGAGAAACCAGCACCAGTTTGTGGGGAACAAGGGTTCATTGACGACATGGACACACATGGCATTGAGTTCATAGTATAGCTAGCTGGAAGCTGGCTGGGTGACATCGCTGACGCTACTGAGGAGCCTGGGCCCAAGAGCCCCGATTCCGAATATAACTTCTGCGAAAGCATCGCATTCACTCACTTGTCATTGTTACCCCACAACACTCACTTTACCACCGACACTATAGCACCAAGCAACAGGTCAACGTTCGGACACTCACTATTCGGGTTGCGGAGATCGTACTCGAGTGCTTGAAAAGTTCCGGTCGCCAAATAGGTCCCGACTGGAATCAGTCAGGCCCAATGGGCGTAGGCTCCGCCCAGAGTAGGGGAAGACGACTCCCTGGCAACACCAATCACCAAACACTCGGGTGGGGCGAGGATATAATGGTGGGGGTTCTCCTCATTTCCCCTCTTTCTACCACACCACAGCCCCTCTTATTATTATTAAAAGATTTCCTTTAATTTTAGGCTAAACAACAATCAATAAAAACATTTTCGATTTAAAAGAAAGAAAAGTTGATCAAAAAAAGTCCTAAAATAATTATTTAAACAAATACTAAATAAATATTATGTGTGATGTTTGTTATTTAAACTTTAAAATTTACAAAAAAAAAAAAAAAAAAAATTACAAAAGCAAATAGATTTTCATTATGTGATAATTAATCACTTTAAAACAAAATTCCCTTTCTTTATCGACTAAATAAATTTGAGATTATTTAAAAAATATTGATATAAGGTTATAATTACTCAAGACACAAAATAGAGTAATCATTTGAATTTATTTATTAATATTTATTCAGAATCAATATAACACTTGAAGATTTCTTTAATATTTATTTAAAAATCACCAAAGGGTAAATGTCAATATTAATTCTACTATTATTATATAAAATGTGTCTGTGAGTGTGTCGTATTTAATTATTCAACTCAACCTCAACAAAGACAGAAAAATACAAAAATGATATAATATTTTTAAACATAAATATGTACTGGTTGATTATTTAATTTCGCACATAATTTATCTTAAACGTCTTATAGAGAGTGAAATCCCCACTGATTTCAAACAAACCTCAATTAGTCAATATTTAAAAATAAATATTTAATGCATAGGAATACCCGAAAGTGGGCTTAACAACAAGTAAAATAAAAATAGATAAAGCATTTAAATAACTTAAAATATTTTATTTTCAATGGTGTGTATAAAAAAAAATTTCTAACTTCCATAATTTAAACAAAATTTTACGTTTATTTAATTAACATGTTTTTGTTACAGATTTTCTTCTTCTGAAATAATGGTAAATATTGCGCGATGAAAAAAATATAATTAATTTTGAAATTCCATTTTGTAAAAATAAATTTCTAGAGAATCAAATCTGATATTTTTGCAAAATTCTTTCTTAGTAACAGTTATGGCTGATTGTATGTTTTAATAAGAAATTTTTGTTTAGATTTATTCTCTACCTTTCATCTTTAAATATTTTAAAGTTGTACAAAATACAATCCATCTGAAAAAAATCCTTCTTAATAGATAATTCAGACATGAAATTCAAAATTATTAAATTTCTTAATCTTTTAACAAATATTTGCTCAGGGGCCCACATCTTGTGGGTACGTGGATGGCGACCACGAGCTGCCCGAGCTGGGACAGACAGTCCTTCAGTTCTTTTTACTATGTCTGTCTCTTCTTTCCTCTTTTCAACGGGCGTCAGACCGTGTGACGGGCCGGCCTGTTCTATTTATTCCGTTGGCAAAAACGCATGATAGGGTTGGATGGAAAAAGAGGGGTCCGCCGACCCCGCATCGCGGGAAGAGAGGAGAGAAGAAGAAATCTTTTAACAAATTTATCATTTTTAATATTTTAAATATTTTTTTTTTGTTTTGAGTGAAAAATATTTATTTCTCTGTTGGTTATTTTATCAATACATCAGGCATCAATTTCAATATCCGGTGCATAATTTTACCTCAATTCTAATAACCCATTAAGCGTTTGAGCTTTTTTGTGAGACGGATTGTATAAACAATTTTTATAAACATTTATCAAATCCTCAAGATTGATGATCTCAAAATCTCAAATGATTTTGAGAAAGGTAAAAGAATTGATTTAGAAGATAAGAACAAATAATTTAGTACCCTTTAAGAGAGATAAGGAATTATCTTTTTTGAAAATATTTTTTTTTTTTGTTCCTAATAGAGTTTAAAGTACAGCTCAAAAAAATAAAGCAAATTTTACTAACAAGTGAAATTGATTGCAAAGTTTAAATTGACAAATAAAAATTCATTTCGTGTAAAATAGAATTTATTTGTCGTTTCGTTCACTCTTTTAGAGTTAAGACTTCGTGATTTATACCTGAAGAAGACAATAGAATAAGTGGCCGAAACGTATTTTATACAAATAAACAGAAATTTAGAATTTTTTTTGAATAACAAAAACTGTTATAATAATAATCATATTTTATATTTTTTCACTCATCTTGTGAGAATCAATGGCGACCACGAGTTACCCTAGCTAAGACTGATATTTCTTCTTGTCTCTTTATATGCCAGACTTCTTCCTTCCCCGCCGTGCGTCGGGCCGGCTTGTTCTATCTCTAAATCGCATCTGTTTTTATTTGTTCTAAGCGTTTTACTGTATTTTCCACAAGAATCCTATATTTTTCATGCAATAACTTTATTTATTTATTTATTTATTTTAAACAAGGTCTAGAGATAATTAAAATTATTTTATTTGCATAGAATCATGAGTTTAGTAATTGTCAAATTACGAATTTTTTTAAAATTTTTGACTCAAGACTGGTCTTAAGAACAAAATTTTTTAAAAATTTAAAATAATAGTAGATAATGGTCAATGACCTTAACTTGAAAGGGTTTAAGAAATTTTTAGAAAGGAAAGATAAGGTAAAAGGGTTAAAGTCCAAAAAGTCCTGCCAGTGGCATTTAAAAGATAATTATCCTTTTTTACTTTCTCTTACCCTATGAATGAAATAGATAGAGAGAGAAAGAATTGCGATCATGTCAAAAATTCGAAGTCGAGATTTTGATGGATATATAGTACAGGTTTTGAGGTCCCGGGAATCCAAAAAAGTGAGTCCCGCAAATTGCTCTGTCTGTGTGTAAAATTTTATATTAAGTTAGGCACCCTTCTGGACACTCAAAATAAGGTTTTGAACAAAATGGCCAAAAAGTACTAGTACTTTACTGATGAACTTTTTCAATTTTTTTCGATTTTCTCAAAATTTGCTCCAACGATTTTGATTAAAATTCAAAAATCAATTATTTTTTAGATGCTCTTTAGAATGTATATTCTCATTTTGTCCTTGAAATATTTTGAAGCACACTTTACACTTGTACTTCATAATAAAGATAGGAGAAATGATTGTCATTGTAACAGAATATAAATCTTTTTTCTTTTTAGATTAAAATTAATATAAATCCAACTATTTTTAGCCCTCGGGCTTGGTGTAGTGACTAGCGTTCTGGCCTTCTACACCAAGAGTTTGGATCCCAGACAGTCGGATGATTTTCATTTAAGCCATTTGGATACCATATTAAATGAGAAGTTAGAAACTTAAATAATGTTCATTTCTTCAAGTTTCTATTCACCTGTGAAAAAAATTTCCAAAATCAGCTCGTTTGTCCTTAACAGCCGCAGTTGCCCAAATATCAAACAACAACAACAAAAGACCTCCTTTAATTCAGTCCTCTATAAACAGAAATGGAACCTCTGAATAGCTGTTGGGCACGTTTACTACCTCTAAAGGCAATTCACTTTTAGAAACCATCTTTTTTTAAAGCTATGACATTTGGACCAAAAGAAACTCACAATTATTATAAAATAATAAGAGAACCGTTAGTTTATCTAAAAATGTTCGTTTTACTACTATTTTGATAGGCCTAAATGGCCCATTTAATTTTTTTACGATTATATTGTATCTTTACACATATCTAATTTCTTCTAGCAGCAAATTTTATATTATTACTTTTATTTTAAATAAAGCTAGTATATGTGGTTGATCATTTCTAACTAAAAAAGTAATATCTATTTTTTTAAATATATTACACTAGTGGTTCGTTTGAGATTTTAGTTAGAAGTCGAAAATTTTTCTCTAACAACCGGCGGGTTTTTATGTATCGGCGATGGATGTAATGTCTTAGCGTCCTCAACTTTAGCCCTACCAAGGCCAAGCCAGTGTATAATTTTTTTAGTAACAATTAAAAAAAACCATTTTATCAATTTTCATTTAAACCTTGGAACTACTGTTTAAATTTCTGTTCGATCGTAATTATATAAAAAATCATGTGTTTTCAAATCGGCTATTACCTATTCAGGTTTTTAGTGCGCCATTGCATATAGCCAGTATAGTGAAAAGAGAAAATTTTATTTAAAAATTTTGGCTATATAAGATCTATATAATTTTTTTCATATTGAAATTAAAATTTTCCAAAATGTTTTGTTCCTGAAATTGAATAAACAACTTTGACGGAGCGAAAAAGTGCTTAGTGCATGCAGCCTGTTTTAAAAATTCATTGCGTGAACTTGAATATGTTTTATCTAAATATTTATAGTTCTAACTCTGATGGTGGCTCAGCATATCTGCACGCTAACCTTTTTGCTTGTCTAACAAGTGAAGGAGACTTTTCTAAGAATCTTTTTTTTAACACCTTTGTTATGGGTCCCCGAAACGTCGACAAGGGAAATTAAAATAATTCGGCCCGAAAACAACTTTCTTTTTATTTCATCTTCTTTATGGACCTCTCTAACAGGACCGAAAAAACCTCAAATCAACAAAAGTGCAATTTCATATTTTTTAAATTTAATATATCGATTTATCAACGTGTAAAATTTACACTTATTATTCAAGAATATTAAACCAAGTGTTTATACTAAAATACATGTGTGGCGTAAACAAAACAGTAATTAATTTATTATTTTGTTTGCCCCTGGACCATAACGCAGAGGTAGAAGCCGCGCCTCTTGGAGAGTTCACTCCCCGTCTCAAGAGATTACATTGGCTACCAATTTAGGGACCGAATCTAAATAGCCTCAAATGCCTAAAAAAATTTTTTTTTTTCATTTGGCAATTGATATTAACGTTATTTTATAAGTTAGTATAATTTTTGAATAAAAAAAAAAAAGAGTGAATGAAATGAAATATTCTTATAAATAAAATAGTAATTTTTGATATTGTTTGAATATAAGATAATAAATCATATAAAACTGGATCCATTCGTTCTGGTAATATTTTAACAAAGAAAGACATTTGCCCTATAAATATCCGTGTAATTGTCTACGGATTAGAATATAAATGAATGAATAGAGAGAGAAAGAGAAAGAGAGAGAGAGAGGAGAGGGGGAAAAGAGGGCTGCGAATACACACTACGGATATATAGACTCGAAGCAAAAGGCATTTATATATATAAATCGTATGTGTGTGTGAGAGAGAAGGGAATCGATGAGGGCTTTGAGCAGCAGGCCAAAAAGCGAAGCGAAAACCCACCAAGGCATCGATTCTATTACGATTGCGACCCACATCAGACCTCCCCTCTTTTCCATCGTTCTCTCTCTCTCTCTCCCTCTCTTTCTCTCTCTTATATACTCTCTAAACACATTCAAAGATAGATTCTATATTAACGGAACACCAGCTCCAGTCTAAATTTTAAAATCAAATATTATTAAAAAACTTTTTTAGTCTTTTCTGAAGTCAGATATTTATTTATTACTAGCTATTATAATTTATTTAAATATAAAAATCTGGTGTGACTGGTCGCACTGCACACAACTTTCGCTTACCTTCGGTAATCGAAAGTTATGTTCTGTGCTTGTCACACCAGATTTTTCGTGTCGACATATATTTAGTTTCCGCCGATATATTGGAATTTTTTTTTTTTTTTATAAAAAACATTCACACTTTTTTCTCATTCACACTCACATTCACACTGTCTTTTCGGCAACTCAGGCCATGTAAGACATTTACGATATCCTTATTGATTTAATATACAATATGGGGTCCAGGCATTCCTATTTAAGCCATTTGGTATCCAAATGGCTTAAATAAAATCATCGGACTGCCTGGGGTCCAAACCCGCGACGTTTGGTATAGAAAGTAGACACGCTAGCAACTACTCCAGGCCCCGAGGGCATATATTAGAATTCAAGATGTAACCCCCCCCCCCCCCCCCCCCCCCCGGGGAATTTATAAGTATGGGAAAATATTTATATTTTGTTACCATGGCAACTATTTCTCCTATCTTTTCTATGGAGGACAAGAGTAAAGTAGTCTTCAGAAGATTTCAATGGCAAAATGTGAATATACATTTTAAAGAGAATCTAAAAAAATAATTGAGAAAATTCAAAAAAAAAACTGAAAAACTACTTCAGTAAAGTACTAGTACTTTTTGGCCGATTTTGATCAAAAGCTTATTTTCACACCCTATGGGGGTGCCTAACTTAAATATAAAATTTCAACTTCGAAGCTACGAATTCGTAGCTCAATTCCTTAACATTGAACACACACACGGAGAGACCATGTCGCGAAAATTAGGATTTAGGGGACCTCAAAACGTGTATATCCATCAAATTCTCGACATCGAATTTTTGACATGAATCCAATACTTTCTCTCTATATATATATTAACATATAGTAGAGGTAAGAGAAAGTAAAAAATCAAATACAAATAAATACATTTTTGTCGCATGAGACGGGATGTGAAAACTTGACCTTTGGTATCAGTAGCTAATGCTCTAGCTCTGTGCCACAGGTCAAGGGTTATTCAAAATTTTAAATGTTAATAAAAGAACTTCTTTAACCCTAAATATTTGTAGCTATCTTAACACAAAATGGTCCGTCTTTGTTTCCTTTGCTTATAAATTTTCCATCTTGAAATATACCGTACCGCCGGAAACTAAAAAATATGTTGACACAAAAAATCTGGCGGGACAAACACAGAACACAACTTTCAATTACCGAATGTTGTCTACTATGCGCTCAGCCACACCAGATCTTTTAGAGTAATTTTTGTTTGTTTCTTTTTAAATCCCACGATAAACGGTAATTATTAAATTAAAATATTATTCCAGCTCCGGACCTATAACATGATAAATTCTTGATTAGAGGACAAGGGCTATTTACTTATCTTATTTTTAAGTGTATATTTATAAATAGGGATATTTATCTTAGTGTATTTACTTAATGATAGTTTTTGAAATCACTATATTATCATTATCTTATTCAGAAGGAAATGAAGTAGGAAATAATTAAAATTTTCCTTTTCGCTTTTTAAAATATGTTGAACATTGGTCAAGAAAAGAATTTGTAAATCGGCCAAATTCTCGAAGCCTATTTTTATCAAGACAATAACGATACAATTTATAATTATGTTATAAAAAAATTTTTTGTTTTGAAAACTCTTTTAAAAATAATAAAAATACAGCGTGAATGTTTGACTAAAAATCTGGTGTGACTAGTCGCACAACACACAACTTTTACTTACCTCAGTAAGAGAAAGTTGCGATCTGTGCTTGTCACACCAAATTTTTTGTGACAACATATGTTTAGTTTCCGCCAATATATTAAAATCAAGATGTAAAATTTATAAAAAATGAAAAAAATATTTATATTTTGTCATTTCTACTATCTTTCTACGAAGTACAAGAGTAAAATTTCAATGCCAAAAAGCCAAATAAAAAAAAAAAAAAATTTCAATGGCAAAATGAGAATATACATTTTAAAGAGCATCAAAAAAATAATTGATTTATGAATTTTAAACAAAATCGTTAAAACGAATTTTGAAAAAATCGAAAAAATCTGAAAAACTACATCAGTAAAGTACTAGTACTTTTTGGCAGATTTTGATTAAAAGGTTATTTTCAGGCCCTAGGTGGGGATCTAACTTAAATACCTAAGTGTATAAAACCACTTTTTTTGATTCAGAGGACTTCAAAACGTCAAAATCTCGACATCGAATTTTTGACTTGAATCCAATAATTTCTCTCTATATATATTAAGTTAAGAGAAAGTGAAAATAATTTGCATTTTACTTTCTCTTACCTCTATATATATGTTAATATATAGAGAGGGAAATTATTGGATTCATTTTTATTACATCTATGACACTTCAGGTGTGACTTTCCACCTATTGCCTATTTCTTTCCGTTTGTTTTTATTATTATTATTACAATGAGCTTTGTACCAAAAATTTTTAAAATCTTTTTTTAATAATTAAAATATTATTATAATTGATTGATGTAGAATTAAATAATCGACTGTCTCTTCCAAAAAAGCTACCGGTAAATTAAATAACGGACTCAGGATGATTTTTTGCCCTTCAAATTAGTGAACAACCCTTTATATTGCACATATTATCGCTATATAAACGCAATTTGATCGTCTTTTGTTATAGATTCATCTGAAAATGAATATAATTAATATTTATTCATTAATTCACATATTTGAAAAAGAATTGTCTCGAAAACCACGGTTCGATTCCAGGTATAGACAATTTTCTTCCTTTGAGTTTTTTTTTTAACTCACACTTTTTCCCCATTCACATTCACACATACATACACACAGTCTTTTCGGCAACTTAGTCCATATAAGCCTTTGACGATAACCGTTATATTAATAATATCTATATTTGGGGCCCAGGCATTCTTATTTAAGCCATTTGGATACCAAATGGCTTAAATTCAATCATCAGACTGCCTGAGATCCGAACCCGCGACCCTTGGTATATTAATACAAGACAGACGCGCTACCAACTACAAGCCCGAGTGCTTTATATGAGATAATATAAATTATATCTTTTAAAACTAAGTTTATATAATTTTTTAATCTCATAAAAATGATCTCTCAATATAGGCCTAAATGATTCCGGCTAATAAATATTAAGAGAGGGAAAAGATGCTGTCTGTGTTTTTTGGACCGAGGTGGCAAAATGGATATATAAGTTGAGCCTCAGGAGACCAAAAATAAAATAAAACAACAATTAACACCCCCTACCCTTGCATACTGATCAAATATTCATCCGCCTGGGAAAATAAAACCCAACGCGGTTAATCGGATTTCTACTTTCACCTCAAAATACACTTTGATAAATTTAAAAATTTTCAATAATAAATAAAGGCTTAGCTAATAATCGAATTTGTGATGCTAATTAACTAACTATGGCGTTTTCATTTAAATTATTATTATTTTTTTTTTAATTAGTCACTGCTAGTTTTGGAATTTTATATCATAAGTTTATGATTTAAATTTAATTAACATAGAAATGTGGAGTTCGTTTCCCGTTCCAAACGAAAAAATTTTTTTGGCTACCAAATTAATAAAAAAAAGTAAAGGGGTTGGAGAATAATAACCAGTAAATTTATAGCTCCACCTGACGTCCTTTTATTTGGCAGATATTTCGATGCGGAGAACACACATCATCTTCAGTGCCGCGAGGATATAGTAGGTGGGCTTAGTCTATTTATATCAAATGCCTTAGGGGCGTTATACATAACGGAGGTGCCTTCTCTAAGCTAATAAAAAAAAAATTTTACATTTGAATTACAATTTATATTTCACTCAGGGGCTCACAGCTTGTGAGTACGTGGATGGCGACCACGAGTTACCCGAGCCACTGGCATTTTTTCTTCTCAGTATATGCCAGTCTTTTCTTTCACAACTTGTCTTCACTCTCGCTCGATTGATGTTTTTTTTGGCCGATTTTGTTTAAAAGCCTATTTTCACGCTCCTAACTTAAATATAAAATTTCAGCTTCGTAGCTCATTTGAAGACACACACACACACACACACACACACACAGACCATTTTGCAAAAACCCCTTTTTTGGACCTCAAAACGTGTATATCCATCTACATCGAATTTTTGACATTAATCCAATACTTTCTTTATATATATATTCATATATAGGTAACAGAAAGTGAAAATAATTTTTAAATTTTTTAATATAATTTGAAGGAATATGATCTTGGATAGATAGAAAGGAATCTCTTTGTGAATGAACCCTTTAACGTTTTTAAACGTCTCTTTCGGGGTCTTTCCTTTGCAATTAAATCGAGTTATATCTATTATTTACTTATATATTAAGATCTTAATAATCTAGGAATTAATAAAAATTTTTTTCTTGCCTTGTATTTTTTTAAATCTTATTTTTAATTTTAAACATAATATCTTTTCTTATCTTATATAATTCTTCTATTTTTTTTTTCTTTTCGTTTTTCTCTTCAATTCGAAAACAAGGTTTTTTATTATGCCTCGAAGGTAAGATAAATATAGATAAGGAATCTTTTTTTATATATCGTGTATGAAAAAAGATTAATAAAAAAAAGAGGCTCTTTGTAATATTTTGAGTTATGGAAGAATATAAATTTTTTCGTCTTAAATAAGGGCGATTTTTTTTTATTAATTTTTATGAGTTGCCCCGGTAAGAGCGGTAGGTTTTAAATATTAGCTGGCGGTTAGGAAAATAATAAATTTGAGAAGGAGAAAATGTAGTTAATAGATCATAAATTAGCCCAAAATCCGAAATAATTATTTTAAAAAATTAGCATAACTTGAAAAAACATGTTGTTGAATTCTCAAAATCGATTTTTGATAGGACCACAATGCTTTCTCAATATTGATATATTAGTGTAAAATTTTCAAATGTCTAAAATATGTTTTTGGACTGATTACGAAATAACAAACCCTTACTAATTGGATATATCAACCCACGACAAGGGCTGATACAGGGAGGGAGTAAAGGGGTATTACCCCCCCCCCCCCCACCTCTCGAGGCTTGAGAAAAATATATTTTTTGGGAAAAAAATTGTATTTTTAATAAAAAATTTTAAAAACTAATACTTAAAAATTTGATTTGTTTATATATTTTGGTAAACAACTACAGAATGCACCTTTAAATTACCGATAATAAGAAAAAATTGTGTGTCCAGTCACACCAGATTACCCTTCCCCCCTCCCGAAAAACTCTCCTGGATCCGCCACTGACCCACCATAATGTATTTGGACAGTGGTGCTTTTGAATTTATATTTTATAAATATATTTTGTATAAAAAAAATTTATTCAAAATATCGATCGTTTTTTTAGTACTTTTATATAGAATTTTTACTTTCTCTTACCTCTATATATATGTTAATATATAGAGAGAGAAAGTATTGGATTCATGTCAAAAATTCGATGTCGAGATTTTTTTTTCTAAGAGAAAGCTAAGAATATTTATAAATATCAGATCTATAAGTCAGCATGAATATTTAATTTATTTTGATTTATTTGATTTAATTTATTTTGATTAATTATATATTGAATTTTTTAATTTTATTCTCTTTAAGATGATATAAAATAATTGAGATTAAGAAAAATTCTTGGTCTGATTTTATTTTTTTCTTACTTACCTTCCAAAAGTGAAATCAAAAGAAATTTTATTCCCAATAGTGGAAAAAAATTTTTTCTACAGCCCTATCATGGGTTTTTGCGACTGAGAACGATAGAACAGGCCGGCCCGTCGCACGGTCTGACGCCTGTTAAAAAGAGGAAGGAAGAGACAGACGTACAAAGAACAGAAAGACTGTCTGTCCCAATTCGGGCAGCTCGTGGTCGCCATACACAAGATGTGGACCCCTGTGCGGGAAATGTTACTACAATAACTTTTTTATTTATTTTTTAAAAAATTGATTATTTATTAACTCACAACTCCTTATTTGAAGAATAAGAAAAAGTTTTTTTTTAATTAATATTCATATTAAGAGAAGATTATTTATATATATATATATATATAAATTAACTCAATTATGTTAATAACATAAGGGGAAAGAGAGAAAAGAGCCTTTGACTCAAAGCCGTCCGTTGACGACTTAATAAATGTCGTTAGCTGAGCCGTGAAATGCGCGCTCGGCCACCCCTTGAATCCCCCTCCGCGCGTGTTAGAGTCCCCACCACTGAATGGGCGGGGCCTGACAACCCCCACTCTCGCGCATCCTCGATCACCGGTAACCAATCGGAATAAGCCACGCCCCAACATGGCGTCGCATTGATTCAAGGCCCCCGAGGGGGGCGCACAAGGGGCGATTTTTTACATCGCGAACCCTCCAGTCGAAGATTGCTTACGCGAGTTGCAGCCGCCCTGATGATGACCAGGTAAGCAACTCGTCAAAACTCACCTCTCTTTCTCTCTCTCTCTCTCTTTAAAATTATTAATACTAATATAACAATCCGTTTCTAGGCATCCGGCAACAAAAAAAAAAAAAAAATTGGAAAAGATAAAATTGTTAAAAACAAAATTTTCTTTTAAAAAAAAAATTCAATTTTGATAAATTGAAAGCATTTTTTAAAACAATTTAAAATGAAACAGATGAAATTACTTTTCGACAAAATGTTGATTATTTATAACTTATTTTTAAATTTCGCTTAAACTATTTTATACTGCTATTTTATTTTTTTTCAATAATACTTTTGAATTTTTTCTTTATTCGTTTTTTAATAAAAAAAAAAAATCATAAAATAGAATTTTTAATCGCACTATGAGTTTGACATTTCAGTAAATTTTGAAATCTTTATTTTTTATTGAAAATCATCCAATATTTGACATTTCTTGCTGATTTTAAAAAGAGCTTTTTTTGTAGATCCTGATCTTTTTTACTTTTTGTATTAATATTTATAATTTCCATAGACAATTAGATTTATTCTTGACTCTTCTAATCTTTTTTTACCGCTTGTTGAAGTTAATTTAAGAAATGTAACGCAACAACCGATTCTTGATTGATATTAAACTTTATTTTCTCCTTTGTAAATTTTAGATTTTAATAAATTACATTATCATAAACTTATTATTTTTTAAAAAAAATTTTATTCGATTTTAATGGGATGATTTAATTTGATATATATTAATCTAAAATAATTATGATTTTTTAAATTATTTTATCAATTTATATAAATTTGGTCTCTTAGTATTTATTAAGAGATTAAAAAAAAAAAAATTCTAATCACTGTGTGCGTGTGTGTGTTTTTGAGTTAAACATGATTTCAGGTTTTCCAGACGATAAACATAATCTGTCAAATAGTGTTGTACCTATATGTTATCAATTTTTCTCTTTCTCATTTCACTTAAAATTAATAATTTATTTGCCGATGAATCAAGTGACTTCTGGCCCATGAGACCCGGGATCTCCATCCAGCTTATCGATGTGCTTCTTTTGCATCAAGTCAAAAGAAACTTAAACACACCAGTAATAGATTGGAGATCTCGGGTTCGACTCCCGAGGAGGCCAATTGTTATTTGATCCATCAGCAAAGAAATAATCTCACCTATGACTCGTTAAGACTGAAATATTAATATTATTATATGATTAAATGTAAACAATTTGACCTAAATTTGTTAATTCATAGTGGAATAACCCGTAGGCCTATAAATTCCAAATTCACTTTTTTTGGCATTTAGTCTTTATTTTGATTGTGAGAAGGAAGTCAGCTAGTAGAGTAATCTCTATTGAACAACTTTTTGGCTAAGTTATTTAACTAATAATACCTTCATCATTCAGAACAGTTAATACTAAAAAAAAAAAAATTAATAGGGTATATAAAAATTGTTAATTTTATTATATACAAAAGCGTTGCATTAAGCATCATTTGCAAATGGAGTTGTTATATATTCTGTTTAATTTATTTATATAAAGTGCACTTAGGTCGGTAAATGACAGTGTTCATAAGACGAAGACCTAAGCAAATAAATAATAAAATATTGAGTGAGAATCAACGTTCATATTAAAGTTCGTTGACACCTAATACAAACAAAAATAGAGCCGGAATCTTATTAAAATAAATCCTTCATTTGACAATATAAAAATTATATATTTTAAATTTTGTTAAGCCCTCGGGCCTTGGTTAGCGTGCTCGACATTTGTATACAAACCCTTAGTATACAAAGAGCCGCTGTTTTCGCATCCCGTCCCATGCGACAATTTATTTTAATTGGATTGGCTACGGGGTCTAAATGGCCTTCGATGCCGAAAAAAACCTTAATTAAAAAAACCTGGTGTGACTGGTCGCACAGCACACAACTTTCTCTTACCTTCAGTTTTTGGACTCAGGGCACCTCAAAACGTGTATATCCATCAAAATCTCGACATCGAATTTTTGACATGAATCCAATACTTTCTTTCTCTATATATTAGCATATATAGAGGTAAGAGAAAATAAAATTTTTAATGATTTGATTTATGCTGAATATTTTCTCTATTATTTTTGCTCAGGGGCCCACATTTTGTGGGTACGTGGATGGCGACCACGAGCTGCCCGAGCTGGGACAGACAGTCTGTTCTTTAAATGTCTGTCTCTTCCTTCCTCTTTTCAACATGCCTCAGACCGTGCGACGGGCCGATCTGTCCTATTTCTTCCGGCCGTAAAAACGTATAATAGGGTTAGGGAAAAAGTGAGGTCCGCCGACCCCGCATTGCGGGACAAGGCGAGAAGAGAAGAAGATATTTGCTCTATTATTTAAAATGGACATATAAAAATTGCTTATTCTAATTCAAACCTTATTCTCTGTTTCCATTTAAATTAATTAAATTTTCTAACCGTGAACTTTTATTTCTTCTCGTTATATCTCAAAAGCAATCTTTTGTTTGGATGTATTTCTCCCACCACAACTTCCCTTTCTTTCTGATTATGAATGTCATTTCAACAATTCATCTATTTAGTATCTAAACAGAGTAAATTACTGAACTTCTTTGTAAATTCTCATTTGGGAATATATTGTTCTATTTAAAATTTTTTTTTTACTCTGAAAAAAATCTGGGACAATTTTAATTAATTAAAATAACCTTCAAAAATTTTAATACTCCCTCACATTTAATTTTATAATAGAAATTTTTCATGAATAGGGGAAATTTCTTTTAATTTTTATTTTGTTTAAATAGAGATTTATTCCTATTGGGGGCTAAAGTCTAAAAATAAATATAGGCCCTATATCAGCTGCTTTGTGGACAGAATGAGTCAGACTCATACTTTGACCCCTCTGGGCAATGAAGGGATTTCTTTTCGGGACTCAACTGACCCTGACCCAAAAAGCCCTCTAATGAGCCTCTTTTGTTAGCCCTCAGCACTCACTGTAAAGTACAAATTGTCATCATTGTTTCATATTGCATTAAGAAAAAAAATTGTTTCGAGAGACGCAAATGACTCGAACAAGGAGTAGGCCTATTACTCGCTACTTTTTAGACTAAAGTTCTTAATTTTGGAGTTTAGGCTTTCACCGTTGTTCTCATTAGTAAAAGAAGTTGGTTGCGGTTTAACTGTTGTTTATTTGTAAAAATTACAACGTTTCGGCCACCCTTTCTTTTTTGTTTTTTGGAGATGTTTCTCGGGGGGGGGGGGGGTAATCTGGTGTGATCGTCGCATAGCACACTATTTTTTCTTAATATCGGTAATTTAAAGGCGCATTCTGTACTTGTTTGCCAGAATATAAATACAAATCAAATTTTTAAGTATTAATTTTTAAAATTTTACATTAGAAATAAATTTTTTTATGAAAAAATCTCGGGGGGGGTAATTACCCCTTTACCTCCCCCCTTGTATCCGCCCTTGGTTGTTACCTTGATTGCCAGATGTAAGAACCTGACGTTTGGTATACGAGGTTAGCACGTTAACCTCTACACCAAGCCCCGAGGGCTACAATAATTACATAATACAAATTATTAAAATAATAAGGAGATTAAAATCACCAATAATTGATGGAGCATTTTATATGTAACTTCAGTGCAAAAATATATTTTGATTTTCGTTTCAAACCATGTTTAAAAATTGTGTTTATAAAATTTAAAAATAATCCATCAAATGTTCGTGTTTTTGATCTCGGAATACTTAACCAAATAATTTTTGATACATAGACCTATACATTAAATTCTGTTATACCAGTTGGTATAAATAAATATGCCAGAATCTCATTTCGTTAAATATTCACAATCTATATGCCAAAGGACTAAAAAAAATTTTTATTCTAACACAAAACTGATATGTAATTTAAATTAAATACTCGCATTATTTACAATTTTAATATTTCACAAATACGATTATAAACTTGACTTTGTTCTTCTGACATAAAACGAAGCTAAGTTCCGAGAGTGTTTGTCTGAATCGACGATCAGCCCTCCTCTAGTTCTAAATACGAACGTGCAAACAAGAAATGGTTGAGGCAACCCTATGCCATATTATTCACACTCTCCCCCCTTACCGGTATCTTAAATACATAATCAATCAGCAGTATATAATGTCATTAATTGATTATTATAAATGTTATTTCGCTCTTCTTCTTCCAGATCTTCTATTGATTTCAAAATTTTTTATTTGAGTTTTAAGCTCAGTTTTTTCTAAGTCAGTCAGTTAAAATTGATGACTTAATTATCAATACAATTTCTTCAGGCGGAAGGGTGAATTTTTTCTATCACCTTGAATTTTCATCTCCGTTCTTTTTTTGTATTCGTTGATTTTACGAAGCACTTCTCTTCTGAAACATCAAAATGTCAAAGAACCTTTTCTATTATTTATTTACAAACAAATATATCTGCCTCTTTCTTTTGATAAAAATAAAATGTCAGTAATTTTTAGTACTAATATCCTCAAAGTAAAGCCGAAATCCGCTGAATGCTAACGAAACAAAACGGAGCCAGGTAAGAATTCCTGCGCTTGGTATTTATTAATTAACAGAACCTAAAGGACCATTGTATTAATTTTAATGGTATTCTTAATTTCTTTTTAAATTTATTATTTCATCACTAATAATATTTAACACATACCTACAACATAATTTTTAATCTCACTTACACATACACACATAACAAGCGGTGCGTATATTTGTTTCTAAAGTGGAAAATTTTCTTCTATGGTTTTTAAAGTTGATTCTTCTTTTATAAGTGGTTCTTATTAAATCACTTTTAATTTTATTTCGATTTTTACTCTGATACCGTCCGTACAGATTGTTTAATTTTGTCCTATCAAATAAAACCTAAATTTTATTGTAACGTTTCTAAATCAATTGCAGAAAAAGAATGTAGGCCTAAATCGTTATGATTTTGCCAGTAAATAAAAATCAATTTGGTGAATTTTATAATCTGTATATTTCGGATGCATTAACATAATGCTATTCTCTAAACCAGCGTTTTCCAAACTGTGAGGCGCGCCTCCCTAGGCGCGGACTAGTCTAAGGGGAGGCGCGAATATTGGCCACCAAGATCAATTTTCCAAATGTTTGCTAGTTTTATAAATAAAATAATAAAATAATTTAGAAGATTCTGGGACGGAGTTTTTAATTAAAATAATAAATATGAATAAATAAAAAAAATATTTTTATATAAATTTATATTTTTTAGTGCCCTCGGGGCTTGGTGTAGGGGTTAGCGTGCTAACCTAGTATACCAAAAGTGGCGGGTTCGGACCCCCAGGCAGTCCGATGATTTTATTTAAGCCATTTGGATACCAAATGGCTTAAATAAAAATGCCTGAACCTCCAATAGATATATTAAACATTCGAGTATCGTTTAAAGTCTTAAATGGGCTAAGTTGCCGAAAAGACTGTGTGTATGTGTGTGTGAATTTGAAAAAAGAAAAAAAAAATTTTTTATTTAGTCGGCTTATGGGGGGGGGGGCCGAAGGAGACATCCTTACAAGATTCATCTTTTATAACCTTTGTGACTGTAAAAAAAAAGATCGGATTAGGGGTTGCAAAATTGAAAAGAATGTTTTTTAAATTTATTTTAGCTAAATCGAAGCCAAATAAATAGAAAACATTCAAAAATAGCGTTGATTATTATTTTGATTAGGGGGAGGGGATGAAGGGTTGATTATTTAAAAAAGGCCTTGGAATATTCCAAATCACTTGTTGACATTCTTTTCCATCTTTAAATACAGTTAGATTAGAGCAAAAAGTATTTTTTTACTTTTAATAAAAAGGGAATTGTTATTTTCATCTATTTTTATTCCTATACAAAGAAAGAGACGAATCTCTCGTTCAGTCGAGTCGAGTGCGTTGCCGGGATGCAGGCGCTGCCTTCTTTTTGTGTTTAAAGTGAATCAAAGTGAATAATTAATATAGTGTAACCCACCCTGACCTCACCGTCAACCAGCACACCCTCTTGAGAGTCTTATTAAAGGTAATTATTATGCATTTTATCGTTGAAAAAAAAAATGATAGAAACAAATAATTTGACTGCGAAAAACGATTCTTTTGAATATGAAATTAAATATTTTGTATTTCACTAAGGGGAGGGGAGAATATAAGCTGTTGAAAGGGGGAGGGGAAGTGTAGGTGTCATTGAAAAAAAAATTAGTTTTTTATTTTTTATTTATTTATTTATTTTTTACTTTTTTTTAAAAGACCTTCTCATTCACACTCACACTTAAAATTATTTATAAATGTATTCAAATTATTTTGAGAGTAATTTCGCGTTGAAGGCTCGCATTTCCTTAAGGGGGGGGGAGGGGGGAGGTATGAAGGCATTAACCCCCCCCCCCTGGTTAATGTCCCATCCCCTATAATGCACAAAGATATTAATGTTTTTTAATACTTTTACTAAAAAATAAGTGCATTCCGTTTGAGTTAAAATTTATATTCAATATTTAGCAAATATCAAAGTGAGATAGAAACATTTTAATGTCATTCTAAAATTTCTTATTACTGGGGCGGAATTAATTTTTGAGAATTTCCAAACACTCATAAACAGATAATAATAACACGGGATAATAACTTAGGAACCCATCGAATCCCTTACAGAATTTTGTATGGATTTTTTTCATTAGGTAGAAAAGTAAGATATGATTAATTAATCCACTTAGAATTTTACTGGGGTGAGTTCCCGAGCACGGGGAGATTGGCGCTTAAGAAAGAGTTGTGTTTGGGTTACCGCATTTTTTGTATATAGAACTAATCCCAATTCGGATTTGAATTTTTACTTTCTCTTACCTATATGCATAAGTTAATATACATATATATATATATATAGAGAGAAAGTATTGGATTCATGTCAAAAATTCGATGTCGAGATATACACGTTTTGGGGTCCCCTGAATAAAAAAAAAAAGTGGTTTTCGCTACGTGGTCTGTCTGTGTGTCTGTTTGGGTTCAATTTTAAGCATGGAGGAATTGAGCTAGGTGGTTGAAATTTTATATTTAAGTTAGGCACCCCCCTAGGGCGTGAAAATAAGATTTGAGAAAAATATTTTTCTTCAGGAATGATAGAAGAAAACGCAACCATAATTTTTCTTTAAAAATATATTTTAACAGCTGACGTTTCCGCTTTGGTCAAAGCCATCCTCGGAGCGGTTAGTGGTCATCCGAGGATGGCTTTGACCAAGGCCGAAACGTAAGCTGTTAAAATATATTTTTAAAGAAAAAATTCTGGCTTCGTTTTTTCTAACTTTCATTCGTGATACAAATTCCACCAGCCATAAAATACCCTTATACCAGCGTTTTCCAAACTGTGAGGCGCGCCCTCCCTAGGGAGCGCGGACTAGTCGAAGGGGAGGCGCGAATATTGGCCACCAGGACCAATTTTCCAAATGATTGCTAGTTTTAATATAAATAAGAATAAATAAAAAAAAATATTTTTATATAAATTTATATTTTTTAGCATGAAAAATTTTTGTTTTTGTATTATTTTATAAAATGGGAGGGGGGGGGGGCGTCATAAGATTAATTATTTTTAAGGGAGGCGTGGTAACATAAAGTTTGGAAACCACTGCTTTAAACCAAGTTTTAATAGCGTCGTTAATATGTTGCTTTTATTTCAAAGCTATCAAAATCATAACCTTACTTTTTAGGTCAAGAACGCCATTTTTATTTTAAATACGACGTTAAAATATTAAAGGCACCCCCTAGACATGACAATTACTTTTTAACACTATTTTGTGTTAAAATGATTTAATGTTGTTTACAGATGTTAAAAGTTAACTTTTTTGCTTAGAGATTAGAACTGAATGTGTCTGTATGATTTGTTCTTGGACTTTATTTTTAATATCATTGACGGTCTATTTGATCAATAATTATTTAATAGAAGCTCGCAGGGATTTTGATTTTTAAGAAAATTGAATGTTTTTACCAAATATGTAAAGTCATCTATCTTATGGAAAATCCCCATTTTTCAGAGTAGACGACTTATAAGTATCTATTCCTTAGATAGCCAGAAAGATCAGGTTTTTATTACCTCTTGTTCACTTTAAGTGAAGCCTATTGATTGATTTCATAATCAGCTTCAGAGTTTGCTTATCTATTTTTATTGATGGGAGATTTCCATGGCGCCTGATAACAGTCCCCCCTGGGGGATATCTTGCTCTGATAAGGAGGTAAATGCGAGGGGGAGACACACCTCAAAAGGTTTAAAGCTAATCGATTAAAGCCCTTTTATTATAATATCATTCAATCGATATTAAAAAAAAATCATAATAGATACTTTCTTTTATTATGAAGTATTTAAAAAGTTCTCAAAGGCAAGTTTTAATCCATTATCGCCTTAGTTAAGTTTGAGAAGTTGTCACCGTCAAACAATATTTAAGAAAACTAGCCATCTTTAAAATTAAACGAAGTCTCGACTTCTTTTTAGCCCACTGAATTCTTATTTTTTATTCTTCTTTTCAAATTGGCCATCTACTTGGTCCCTGGTCCATTACTGGGGTGTTTACCTTACAATGTATGTGTATTTAAAAAAAATTCCTTCAACCGGGACTAAATTAAAAAAAAAAAAAAAACCCCGGGAATGGAAAATCTGTCAAACAATTCGTATTCTGAGTTAATACTTAATTAGTTATGTTTTGAAAGTATAATATATAGACCTATACAATGGAAAAAAAATATCTATTAAGTGTATCAAAAATTTTCCGCGTCACGGAACGATTTGGTTCCGCAAACAAATTATTTTCCGCACGGCGGAAAAAATTTCGTGGCCCTAAAAAAATGATTACCATGAGAGGGGAAAAAATTTAGCACGTGCTGAAAAAATTTTGTTTTCCTAAAAAAAAAGGTAAAAATTTGGTTCCGCAAAAAAAATTTGTCCCCCCCCCCCCGAAAAATTTCTATATACGCCCCCTCCTGCGTGAGGAGGGGAGGCCAGTCAATGTAGTTACGCCTTTGAACATAAATGAATGAAAAAAAATATTTTTGGTTCAATTTTTACTTTTATCATCATCAAAATAATGATAATCAAAAAGAAATTTTCAAAAATTTATCCTAGACCTACTGTACAGAGTGATATCTTAAATGAGGATGAAATAAAAAATTACTCATCCCTTATAATTTGGTCTTCCCTATTTTTTTTTTTTTTTACTTTTTCATAATTTATTAGTCAATGTAATTATGTTGTTTATAATTTCCGTTTGGGGTTGGAGGTCACGTGTCCCCCCTTTTCGCTTCCTTAGAACGGAAATCCGTTCTCACTCCACCTATTTAATAAAGTATTGTATTATTCATTTTTGATTACAAATAAATTTAATACTTTCGGCAATTTGAAAAAATAAAATTATTATACATCTTGAAAAGATGTGAGGTTCCTGCCGGAATAAAATAAAAAATCTGGCGTGACTGGTCGCACAGCACACAACATTCTCTTGCCTTCAGTAAGAGGGTGCTCGTCATACCATATTTTTTTGTGTCGACATATATTGAGGTTCCGACAGTAGGGTAAAGTGAGGGACAATATTAAGTCCCACCCATGAGTTTTCTACTTGTGATTATTTCATTGTTTTAAAAAAAAATATATATTTTTTAATAGCGCAAACATAGAAAATTTCCAATAAACATTTTTATTTTCTTTTATACCAAGTTGAATTCAAGGTGTAAAATTTATAAAATTAGGAAAATATTTATATTTTGTTACCATGACAACCATTTCTACCATCTTTCCTATGAAATACAAGAGTAAAGTGTGCTTCAAAAGGTTTCAATGGCAAAATAAGAATATAGGCCTACATTTTAAAGAGCATCTAAAAAATAATTGATTTTTGAATTTTAATCAAGATTGTTGTAGCGAATTTTGAGAAATTTAAAAAAAAAAAACTGAAAAACTACATCAGTAAAGTATTAGTACTTTTTGACCTATTTTGTTCAAAAGCCTCGTGTCTCGTCCCAGAGGGGTACCTAACTTAAATATAAAATTTCAACCTCCGAGCTCTTTTCCTTCATGCTTTAAATTGAACCAAGACAGACCAAGTTGCGAAAACCACTCTTTGGGATTCAGGAGACCTCAAAACGAGTATAGGCCTACTAGGGTGGCCGCAAAAAACAAAATTTTTTAATTTCTTTTGGCCGAACATCCTAAAAGTTGTCTTTTGACTAGAAAATGATAATGGCAAAGTTTTAGCTAAATTGGGTAACGTTAACCCGTGCCTCACCGGGGTTAAAATTTTGAAAATGTCCGATTTTTTCTAAAAATTCGCAGTCTTTACTTCATAAAACGAAAACAAAGTATCGTAGAAAAATGAATCTTGGCTCATTTCATAGCAAATTTAATTCTGTTGAGGTTTTATAATAACCAATTTTTCATTAAAACTTATAGATTTAGTGATATTTACAAATTAGCATTTCGATTTTGATATATCGTCGCTTGCATCACGTAGTGACGTATCTCAAAAAAATTAAAAATTGAGATATAACGGGTATTGCCGTGGCCTGGCGTTCTTTACATTATCACAAAGTGACGGATCTGTATTTCCATGTTTTTCGCATTATTTAGGTTTTTTGGTTTTGCGTTTCTATACATTTAATATAACAACACGAACTATAAACAGCTCTCCTGAAAAATGATAGAAATTGAAATACGCCACTACGTGATAATTATTTTATTTATTAGGATTGGATAAAGGGTTGAAAAATTGAAAAGAATGTTTTTTAAATTTATTTTAGCTAAATCGAGGCCAAATATATAGAAAACATTCAAAAAATAGCGTTGATTATTATTTTGATTAGGGGGGATGAAGGGGATGAAGGGTTGATTATTTAAGAAAGGGCTTGGAATATTCCAAATCACTTGTTGACATTATTTTCCGGTTCTAAATATAGTTAGATTAGAGCAAAAGGTATTTTTTCTTTTAATAAAAAGGGAATTGTTATTTTCATCTATTTTATTTCAAAACAAAGAGAGAGACGAATCTCCCGTTCAGTCTAGTCGAGAGCGTTGCCGGGCTGCAGGCGCTGCTATCTTTTTTGTGTTTAAAGTGAATCAAAGTGAATAATTAATATAGTGTAACCCACCCTGACCTCACCGTCAACCAGCACACCCTCTTGAGAGTCTTATTAAAGGTAATTATTATGCATTTTATCGTTGAAAAACAAAAATGATAGAAACAAATAATTTGACTGCGAAAAACGATTCTTTTCTTTTGAATATGAAATTAAATATTTTGCATTTCACTAAGGGTAGAGGGTGAATATAAGCTGTTGAAAGGGGGAGGGGAGTGTAGGTGTCATTGAAAAAAAAATTTGTTTTTTATTTATCTTTTTCTTTTTTTTAAAACACTTTCTTATTCACACTCACATTCACACACACACACACACACACAGTCTTTTCGGCAACTCAGACCATATAAGACTTTATACGATACCCGTTATTAATTAATAATATAAATATTGGGGGTCCAGGCATTTCTATTTAATCCATTTGGTATCCATTTCGGACTGCCAGGGGTCCGAACCCTCGACGTTCGGTATAGAAGGTAGGCACGCTACCAACTACACCAAGCCCTAGGGCATTTTTTTTATCTTTTCTTAAGTCACCATTATTTATACCATTATATTCTTCTTATTTGGCCTATATTTTTGTTAATCAAATTTCTTTAATATACTTTTACTCAGGGGTGGATTAAGGGTTTGAAATTAAAATAAAATAATTTCAAAATAAAATAACTAGCCTAAGGGGAGGGGCGAATATTGGCCACCAGGACCAATTTTCCAAATGATTGCTAGTTTTAATATAAATAAGAATAAATTTTAAAAAAATATTTTTTTAATTTATTCTCGCGGAGTAAAAAAAAAAAAATTCCTAGTCATATGCAGCCAAAATTATTGTGACGATTCGGCCTTCTTAAGAGCCGGAGGCGAGAATAAAAGAAAATTTTAATTTCAAAATTATAATTGTAATTTTTCATTCAAAGTTTTCATTCACTAGGAATTTTTTTTTTTAACTCCGCTTTATTATAAAATTATATTTTTTAGCATTAAACATTTTTTTTTTTGTATTATTTTATAAAATGGGGGAAGGGGGGCTTCATAAGATTAAATATTTTTAAGGGAGGCGTGGTAACATAAAATTTGGAAATCACTGATATAGATCATCGAACATTTTGCCGGGAAAATATTCCGAAGGGAATGAAATTTTCACTACTCCTTATTCTAGAATGCCAATCCTAAATTTTCGATCTCGAAGACCGTGTGGGGGGGAGGGGGAGGGGGACAAAAACCTCAAAAATTTGATAAATCTTCAGGTTTTTGCTTATATCTCTTAAACTATTTATTTCTTGTGAAATATAGCACAATTCAAAAATGTAGAGCATTAAATTTGCTAAAATTTGGTACATAAAACGAATTCTTAGACTCAATACTAACCAAATACTGCCGGTCAATTTGACAAAATATAAATAGTTTACGAGATATAAGCAAAAACCTGAAAGAAGATTTCTCAAATTTTTGAGGTTCTTGTCCCCCTCCCCTCCCCCCACACGGTCCTCGAGGTCGAAAATTTAGGATTGGCATTCTAGAGTATGGGGTAGTAAAAATTTCATTCCCTTCGGAATATTTTCCCGGCAAATTGTTATACCGAATGGTCTATATTGTGATTTTCCACTCATTTTTCAGAAAGAGCAATATATCAAAACTGAAATGCTAATTTGTAAATATCACTAAATCTATAAGTTTGAATGAAGAAATGGTTATTATAAAACCTCAAGAGAATTAAATTTGCTATGAAATGAGCCAAGATTCACTTTTCTACGATACTTTATTTTCGTTTTATGAAGTAAAAATTGCGAATTTTTAGATAAAATCGCACTTTTTCAAAGTTTTAACCCCGGCGAGGCACGGGTTAACGTTACCCAATTTAGCTAAAACTTTGCCATTATCATTTTCTAGCCAAAAGACAACTTTTTGGATGTTCGGCCGAAAGAAATTAAAAAATTTGTCCACCCTAGTGTAAAAATTGCGGCCACCCTAGTGTATACCCATCAAAATCTCGACATCGAATTTTTGACATGAATCCAATACTTTCTCTCTCTATATATTAACATATATATAGAGGTAAGAGAAAGTAAATATATAAATCCTAATGAATTGAAAAATGTCCATCGATTTTTCTTCTCAATTTTAATTAACTATCAATACAAACGCATATTCAATATATCTTAAAATAAACATTATTCATATGTTCCGCTATCCATTCAAATAGTCTCTGGTCCCTAAGTGGTAAAAGGTTACCGACCTCAGCAATTCCTATCAACAGAGAATTAAGGGAGATTAGATATAACTTGTGGGGTCGCTGCACCCTTAAAAAGCAGAGCCCACCCCCATACACTTGTAGGGATTACTGGGTCTTAGGAGGTGTTGATAAAATAATCCTCTCATTTTAAATTTATTTACGACAATAGTAAAAAAAATCGTTTAGAATAAATAAAATATTTTGTTCCTCTCAATGAAAACGTGTCATACTGAATTTGTAATACAGGAATGAACAAAGAAACTATCTAGGAAAATTGCTTATAAAATTTTTCTATTTCATTAAAACTAATCTTTGGTTATGCATAAAAGATGATTAAATAAAGAAAATCTATAGATTTTCTTAATATAGGCATACTGTATTATAATATAGTATATTATCTTTATAAAATTTTAACTTTCGACCGTAGGCACTCGTCGAAAATTAAAATTAAATAAATTATAAATTTATAAATATTTTGAAACATATATTTTGTTCAGTGATGGCGACCCGTGGGTCTGACCTGACCCATGCAGAAATTTAATTTTATTAGTACAAAAGTAAAATTCTGGTCCGACAAACAAAGCACCCAACTTTCTTTTACCTTTGGTAAATGAAAGTTGTGTTTAGTGCTTGTCACACCAGATTTTTTGTGTCGAAATACATTTGAACACACACACCCCGACAGACCATTTTGAGAGACCAACTTTTTTGGAATCAGGGACTCCCAAAACGAGTATTAATTTTTAAAATTTTATATTTTAATTTCCAAGAAAAATATTTTTCTTAAATCTCACTGGTCTACTGTAAAATTTTTAAGGTGCGTGTCTCGAAAAGCCGTTAGAACACGATTCAGTACCGAGTTACTCTAGGCGGCAAGAGAAGGGGTTAGTTTTTCCCATAGGGATACAAGGGATTTATTTGATTTCATTTGAAAGATTCCAGCTAATTAATTAAGAGTAAAAAAATTAATTATTTTTTTAACACAATGATTATTAATTTAATTATCGCTCAGGGACCTACATCTTGTGGGTACGTGGATGGCGACCACGAGCTGCCCGAGCTGGGACAGGCATTCCTTCAGTTCTTTGTATGTCTGTCTCTTACTTCCTCTTTTCAACAAGCGTCAGACCGTGCGACGGGCCGGCCTGTCTTATTTCTTCCGGTCGTAAAAACGTGTGATAGGGTTGGAGGGTAAAAGTAGGTTCGCCGACCTCGCATCGCGGGAATAAGGCAAGGAGAGAAGAATATTAGTAATTTAATTATCTATAAGATATAGAGCGAATTTTTTTTTAAATATCTTTTATTTAATGCGATTAATCTAAAAAAAAAAATTTATTTTTTCGAAAATCAAAAAAAGGGCTTCTATAAGTTATAGATATTTTAAATAGCTTTAATTAAAAAAAAAAATTTGAGATCGATAGCTTCAAATTTGTGGCCGCTGGAATCTTCCAAAATTAGAACCCCGAGACGCGCACTTTAAATATATAAATAAAGCTGTGGTAATCCCAGGGCCGGAACTAGGAGATTTTTAGGGGGGCAAAATTTAATTTGCCGCCCCCCTCCTTAAAATTTTCCCTGATCTCAAAAATTTTTCTGCGAAATTTTTTTTTTTCGCGGAACCAAATTTTCCCGTCCGAAAAAATATTTTACCTTTTTTAGAGACGCAAAATTTGCCGCCCCCTGATATCTGCCGCCCGGGGCACGTGCACCCACTGCCCCCCCCCTAGATCCGGCCCTGAGTAATCCCTTTGAACAAGATTACTTAAGTAAAACCTAAGATTTGAATTTCTTTATTTTGTTTTTTAGTTTTTTATTTTATGAATAAAAAAATATAATTTCAACTAATTATACTCGAGTCAGTTATTAATTATCCATTATCCTCACTCGGTGACGGTGGCCGTCACAACTCTACCAAAATTCATTTCTTGGTATTATGCTTTTCGAAAAAAAAAAATTTATTAAAATTTTAATTACTTTTCTCATCGACTCTTTTATTCATCATTGATTATTCGATAGAGAGAGTAATTATCTCTCGATTATCTATAAAACATCGAACACATTTTACGCACTAATATTTTTGTTTATCTTAGAGTAAGTTTAAGATTGATGAAACTCATCAGTTTTTTTTTTTTTTTGTTTAATTTAGCAAATCAATAATTTTAGTATATTACGATGATGATAAAACGTTAAAATTAATCGAACAATTTAATGTTTGTAAACATTGACTGATGAGCTTTATGTTTGTGATCTGAATAAATAATAAGTAGATTTTTATTTAACTTGCTTTATGATTGTATAAGAAAAAATATTAATTGACGCAATGCTCGAGTTTTTTAATAGTTTGAATACATTTTAATTATATTGTTGTCCAGGCGTGTTGGATGCCCGCCAGTAAAAGAAGTTTGGCACGTGCAGCTGCAGCGGCTGTGGCGGCAACACGTGCGGCAGCAACACCGGCCACGTTGAGTTCTTTAGCATCTAACGCAACATTGCCCGATGTGACTATCAGAAGGACTGCTCCAGGCACTGGTGAGACATGGTGTCGTCAACTTGAAGCCGTATTTCATCGTTGGTTAGACGATCGGACATCCGTATGCCCTGATTGTGATGTCTTTTTTACAAAGTTGCTTCGACATTTTCCAATTGCCGCTGCAGCACGTCAGGCTCTTACTCAGGTATCTCTTTCTCTTTTAAGAGATTTAACCCTCTAACTCCCAGTTCGAACTCTAGGCTTTATTACTCACTGCTACTTTAGCTTGATTAATGTTAAGGAAGAATAGGAGTCTAAACGTACTTAAAAAAAAAAAAAAACTAAACTATCTGACAGAAGGTTATAATTTTTTTAATGACTTAATCGTGGAAATTAATTTTTTTTTTCCACATTAAAATAATTTATTTTGCAAATCATATTTTTAATACACACAAATGACTCCCAAGCAGCTCTGGAGTGAACATTTCCCTACCTTCATATAAAATCGCTTATTGCAAAATAAATATTAAAAAAAATTTCAATTAATTTTTACTTTCTCTTATTTTATATGCATATTAGGGTGGTCCTGTTCCATAGAGGTCAGGGGCGTATATATAAATTTTTTTCGGGGGGCCTGATCTCAAAAATTTTTCTGCGAAAAATTTTTTCCAAAAACTTTTCCTGCTCAAAAAATATTTTACCTTTTTTTTAGAGACACTAAATTTTTGCCGCCCGCGGAACATTTTTGCCACCCGCGGAACCTAAAATTTTTCCGTTCGCGGAACATTCCCTTTTTGTAGGGCCTACATTTTCGCGCTACGGGGCCGCGCAAACATTTCGGGGGGGGGGGGGGGGGGAGACCGATTATTGGCTCTATATTCCTATATATGTATATCCATTTAGGAAATTTCGGGGGGGCCCGGGCCCTCTCGGCCCCCCCCCCCTTATATACGCCTCTGATAGAGGTCATATTTTTTCCATCGCCTTTCAACTTTGGGAATTTTCAAGATTTTCCTAAAACTTTAAGCTTTCCCTTTGTTTTTCGTCCACAATCGGACTAAATTAATTCCAAATTACAATAAACTAGAAATTTATTATGTAGAATCTTTTATTTCTTAAAATTACATCAAATAAAACATAATTAATAGAACGAATAGGGATAGATTAAATTGTTTCATCTGTCAAAGTTCCTCAGCATAAATCTGTTCATATTTCTTTTATTTATTTGTCAATCGTATTTTTCAGTTCGATTATATAAAATTATATTTAAAAAATTTTCGAGTAGTTCCACGAGTTACCTGGTATCTTCTCTTCCATCTCACACCCGGGATTCTTTTCTTTTGGTTTATTCAATTACCAGTCAAAGATCTTTTCTTATTTTTCCTTAGAAAAGAGTGGTAGGCTTATCAATCTATTCTTAAAATTTAACGGAAAAAGGGAGACTATAGTTGAGGTTGGTTGTTCGCTAGGGCTAGAAAGAACGAAATACAGGCAGACAGCTCTGTTTGCTTTGGATTAGTCAGAGCACTCGAGCCTCAGCGAGGGCCAAGGGCTCAATCATTAAATAAATATTGTCCCTATTGATTCAGCGCAGAATGAATCCGAAAAACGAAATACAGCTCTCTCTCTCCCTCTGTTTCATCAAAATGTTCTTCTATTATTACTCACAACTCAACTAATACTTTTTTCTGTTTCAGAGGGAAACAAAAAAGGCGAAAGACAAAAAAACTAAAGATATGGAATCCAAGATGAGAAATTCATTAGTGAGGACATTTGAAAAATAATGTATTGTAAAATATAAATATGTAAAAAATAAAATATTTCTTATTTCACTTCTCTTTCATTTTTCGATTATTTCTTAGTGGTCGGCAACTTTTCTCAATAGCTGGTTTCATCTCGAAGAGTTTATTTCGATAAGAGGCTGAGTAAATTATCAAAAAAATTTTATTTCTCCCTTTCGTCTGCAGAGGACATAAGGGTTTTAATTTGGATTTATTTTAAATTATTATACCGTTGGCTACTGATTGCCTCCCAACCGAGGTTTTGCATCGCTTGGCATTGCTTAACAGCAACGATCTTGGTGGCTGTTGCTTGCTCGTCTCTCTTGCCAGCCCCTCAGTTCGCCAATAAGTGAGCATTATTAAAATTTTTTTTTAAGGTCTTTTTCGTCATCTAAGGCCATTTAGACCCCATCCCTATTTATTTCAATTGAATATTTAAAATTAATAATAATATACAAACATTAAAGTCATATGCACCCACATTATTCTCCGAAGAGCTTTTATAATTTTTGTTCTAGGCCTATTATATATTTTCTAGATTCCGACCGAAATCAGATTTTCAGCCGTGACTGAAACTGAAACAGAATTTCGGCCATAATCTTAGTTTCGGCCGTAACCGAAACCGAAATTTGTTTTGAACTTTTTATTAAAATTTCTTATACAAAATTCATATCATTTTATCTTTTTTTAGTAAACTTTCCCTCCTGATGAGTCACAATCACTCATTTTTCCTCTTGCTAAAATCATTTGACCCTTTTTTAGGTGCGAATCGCAATCGACTTTTTGTTTTTACTTTCTCTTACCCTATATATAAAATATATGTAGAGAGAAAGTATTGCTATCATGTCAAAAATTTGATGCCGAGATTTTGGTCCCCTGAGTCCAAAAAAGTAGGTCCCGCAAATTGATATATCTTGAAGATGTTGATAATAGAAGTGGCTGTTCAGCGATTAGAATGATGAAGGAAGAGATTGGCTGACATCCTCTCTTCCTTCATCATTCTAATAAGTATATCTCTGTGTGTGTGTGTGTGGACATTTTTGACCATGAAGGAAATGAGCAAGGAGGTTGAAATTTTAAAGTATATTTAAATTAGGGCACCCTTCGAACTCGTGTAAATAAGCTTTTAAACAAAATCGGCCAAAAAGTACTAGTACTTTACTGACTGATGGGGGGGGGGGCAAGGCGGGTCATCATGCCCCGGGCGCTACTCAAAAAGGGGAGCCAAATAGTCCTCAAAACAAAAAATTGCTAGATAATTTTTATTTTTATTATAATTGATTTCTGGTATTAAATTTGGTACCAGTGTAATATAATAATTTTGTATAATTTACATATAAAATATGGTTTTCGAATGGGGGGGGGGGGAGGGGCGCGAGTTAAGCTTGCTACGCCACTGCTGGCTTGCACTTCACCATACTTCACTAATTCACTCTTTTGACATTAGCCGAGAATTTCCTAGTTGTTTTATATTTTTTTTAATCGAAAGAAACCGAACTGCATACCGTTTAAGAATATATTTGTTATTAAACTTATGAAAAAATGTTATTTTGTTGGCGAATGGAACGGGATAAACTACAGGAAAAATTTTGAACTTGCCTAGTATTGCCATCTAGCCACTTGTCATATAACTAAAAGAAACATAAACATTCTTCCCATAGAGCATGGATATGGGTCCATCATTTTAATTTTGATTTTAATTAATATATTTTTGTAAATTAAATCTTTGTAAACCATATTTAGAATTTTTTAATTAAGTTAATTGACATTTTTAAATTTGAAAAATTTTAATTGGTTTAAAAAAAATGTTCACTTATTATTTATGACGTTTGACTTATGATCTTTTTTCGTTTTAATTAATAATTTTTTAAAATAGAAGGAAAATTCCGTTGAACGGTATAAAACTTCTTTTATATATTTTAGTATTTTATCTATTCAGTCTAGGACTCTAATATTAAAATTTCATTTTTTTTTCTTTTATTAAAATCAATTCGTGGTTTGAAAACTAGAAAATTTTTTTAATTCTCAATTCTTAATTAAATATATTAGAGAATTTGACCGGGTTTTGTGTTTATAAATTGAATGCTCGATGTAGAGGTTGATGGGAAGGCAACATCGTGGAAAGTCAGAAATAGTTGGGGGAGGAGGATTAATAATAATATAATTTAAATTATCTAAGGAAATGTCCCTTTGGGAAAAAAAAAAATTATTAATTAAAAAAATGTTATCTGAATCACTCTTTAATTTTCAAATCAATTTTGCCCCTGAGAACGATGACTGAGTTCTTGTTCTGATGGCAGAGTTTTATTTTAATTTCTCAATGTTTTTATTAAAATATTTGAAAATATTTATTTTTTTAATCAAGGGATGAATTATTTTTATCTAAAACTTTTAAAGCCCAGTCGAGCTGGAATAGTTTTACTTACTATGTATAATATAATATTTTATTTTGTTTTCTCTGACCGCTGCCAATCTCTTGTAGCATGGATTAACTCGTCTGAGAAATATATATATACAGTAGATAGTAAATAAATAAGGAAATTTTAGGATATTAGGTTAAATAAAAATTCACTTAAAAAATATGACTTATTTAATATTAGAGAGATATACAGTAGTTTAAATCAAATAAAAAAAGAAAAGAAATGATACAGCCAATATATTTAATATTTTAATAGAAATGACAAATAATCCAAATCTTTGTTCCAGGATCTCCTGATAAGGAATTCGGCATCACGAGGGATGAATAAATCATTCGGAAATGCAGCTACATAAAAAGAGGTAAATCACCGTTTTTAATTTTCACTTTATTCCAAACAAAATAGAATTTCTTAACGTTTTTGACTCGAATCCCAGTGAACTTAAATAATATCTTAAAAAATAAAAATTTTTCTCATTACTATTTTTACTTTCTCTTACCTATGTATATATGTAATATATATATAGAGAGAAAGTATTGGATTCATGTCAAAAATTCGATGTCGAGATTTTGATGGATCTTCACGTTTTGAGGTCCCCTGAATCCAAAAAAGTGGTTTTCGCGACATGGTCTGTCTGTGTGTGTGGGGGGTGTGTCTGTCTGTGTGTCTGTGTGTGTGTCTGTGAACAAAATATCTCAAGAACGAAAAGAGCTAGGAAGTTGAAATTTTATATTTAAGTTAGACACCCCCATGGGACGTGACACGAAGCTTTTGAACAAAATCGACCAAAAAGTACTAGCACTTTACTGATTCACTTTTTCAGTTTTTTTCGATTTTCTCAAAATTTGCTCCAACGATTTTTTTTTAAATTCAAAAATCAATTATTTTTTAGATTCTCTATAAAATGTATATTCTCATTTTGTGATTGAAATCTTCTGAAGACCACTTTACTCTTGTACTCCATAGAAAAGATAGGAGAAATGGTTGCCATGGTATCAAAATATAAATATTTTCCCATACTTATAAATTTTACATCTTGAATTCAATTGTACCCTACTGTCGGAAACTAAATACATGTCGACACAAAAAATCTGGTGTGACAAGCACAGTACACAACTTTCGATTACCGAAGGTAAGAGAAAGTTGTGTGCTGTGCGCCAGTCACACCAGATTTTTCAAATTATAATTACATATTTTTGAAGTACTATTAGAGTTTGTAAACAATTTTTTTTAATGTAGTAGAAGGAGAATAGATAGAGAGAGCAGCTAGTTTTATTTTCATTTATTAAACCCTCATTGCTGACGTTTCGGTCCTGTTTAGGGCCATCCTCAAAGCTATTAAACAGGACCGAAACGTCAGCAATGAGGGTTTAATAAATGAAAATAAAACTAGCTGCTCTCTCTTTCTATTCTCCTTCTACTACATCAACTAACCAGCTATATTAAAAAAAACCCTCCAATATTAAATTTTTTTAAGGAAAAAAACTCTGAATATAACTTATTTAGTTGCGATTTCTTATGTTAGGATACCTTTTAATTATTTCGTTCGTTGACAGGAAAATATAATTATTTATAATTAAAATTA